>CCAG010022780.1:0-61487 GCA_001077435.1 Glossina morsitans morsitans
AAACCCCTAGTCCTTTGTGTGTCCTGTTTACGATTTTCCACGATGTCCTAGGTTATATCTAGGTTAACTTAACTTATTCTAGCACCTTACCCAAACGAATGATATGGAAGCTCAAAATGATGGGCAATTTTGTGTCCTTACACCACTTTTCCGTTTTTAATTACACATCTGTTATGATATACACATGTCCATATGTGCTCGAGAGAAAAACGAAAGATGAATTAACAAATATAATTTGTTTTCGTTTCGCCATTTATATCAGCTTACATCGAAGATTTCTGGAGTTTGCGTTTCCCATATCAATTAATCAATTTCAGTAAAAATTTTACTACAAATGTGAAAACATTTCTCCTTATGTAAAGGAAATATAATGTAGGAAAAAGTTTTCCTCTTACACCCTACACACTTCTGGTACAAGGCTATATTATGTTTGTGCGGATATATGCAACATGCAGATGGACTTGAGGTAGACCCACTTTCTTTTTATTAAAAAATCACTTTTTGAATCAATTCAAGTTCGTCTGTCCGTCTGTTCGTCCTATTTTCATGTGTTTAATTCATAGACCGCTTTTGATGAAATTTGGTGCAATGATGGTGTGAATGGTTCAGATCTGATCACTCGTTCGATCACTTCGCCTATAACGCTTTATGTTGAAAAGGATTATTCGAATAACTATAGGACCTCGTAGGACATTTACTGGTGATCCCCAACCCATTATAGTATTTTTACTTGTTTTTAATATTTCGATGCACGCTTAGTAAGCTCTTCGAATATTACTACTTTCTCACTTTAGCAACTTTTTGATAGAAATTGAACGGGTCGACGAATGAAAATAATAAAAAATTAAGTTATTCCAATATCTGCCTAAAGATTAACAAAATTTCTTCGTTTTCTAATTTATATAATTGTTGTTTAGGTTTGCATTGGTTCCTTTCTACTTTTAACCCTGACATTAAATTCATTGCCTTTTGCACTTTCGACACCTCTCTCATTCGACACTCATAACGTCAAGTTATGCTTGAAGCTTTATAACTCTTTTATAGTTGATTTTTCTTCTTGGGTTGCGTTGTGTGTAAACTTAACAAAAAAAAAAAAAAGGTAGATATTTTTAACTCAGCATTTGCATTACGAAGATCATAAAACAAAAACAAAACAAGAAAAGCCACAACAACTATTGCATCAGCCATCAAGTAACGCAACAATTTCCGCAGCCACTTAAAATGCACTTAACTCTCAAATGTTTGCTATACTGCCATAAAGAATTTTCCTACATACACATACAATACAATTCAACATACTATTGGTGGACGTTGTTGTTGCTGGTGTTATTATTTTATTTACCACTAGCAATGTTGGTTTTAACACGCTCGCATAAAACAACAACAAGAGCTGTGCTAACATTATTCAGGAATTTTTTAAATATTTTTTTTTTTTTTATATTTATTTATTTTGTTTTCTTTTCTTTTTTTGTTTTAATTTATACCTTATGGTCATTACCCTGCAAGGAAAGCGAATAATGGAAAAGGGTCGGAGAAAAAAAGAGAAAAAGAGGAAAAATACATGAATCCGAACGCTTAGAGAGTCAAAGGTATAAAACCATTAAAAAGTAACCGGCAAGCTATGCATGTGCGCATTCGTGTTTATGTGAACAACAGCGTATGAGTATCGTACTTGTGGCGAATGAAACATTAACATTTTATAACAGAAAATACATTATGGACGATGGTAATAGGGCAATAGAGCGGCGATGGTAATGATGGTGATGATGGTGATGACGGTGATATCTAACACTTTTATGCGGAGGGCTATAAAGTAGAACGCAAATATAAATAAGTGTGTTTGTATATATACATTACATATTACTTAGTAATCATATTGTATCGAAAGAGTATAATGTGACGGCCATTTGTATTCAATGCATAGACGTCAAAGATGGCTGTACAAGCCATATTTTTAATGTCGTTCAGACAGGCAGGAAAAAAAATTTTGAAAAAATTTCGGAATTCTCTCCTTCTCCCATTTAGTCTCCATTATAAACATACAATAGTAAGAGTGTAAGTGTAAGAAAATTCCGTAAATTTCTCCCTTGCCAAGCCAATGGTTAAAAAAAGAGTTTTGATATCGAACAGCATGCTTTGTTCAAAGTTTTCACCACAAATTTTTTTTTTTTTACATGAAATTGCTTTAAAGGGACAAAAAATTATTGATAGAATTATCGTCCATTACTTGTGATGTCAAGCACATATTATGTCTTTAAAAGTTTAATTTGCAAGCGTATATATATATTTTAATACATATATACCTATGCACAAGTGTATGGAATTGAAGTGCATTTCATAATGGTAAAGTCATCCTTTAATCGCAGAGTTGTTCTCATTCTACTGTAAACATTTCAGTCGTCTAATACACGTAACCCACAACATAACGGAAGTAACACCATTACTGACACTATAAAATGTAACTAAAGGCTTTCGTTGTAATGCGTAGACATAAAATTATATACCATACAATCTGATACACATACATGTACAGACATGTAGAAAAACCACGGTCTTATTACCAGAAGTAGTCAGTTGGTAAGCAAGTATGTTATATGCCGAGTCATATGTGTGCAGTCAGTGAGACAGAATGAAAATGTTAAACACACACATCTATATATATATATATATGTATAATAGTGTTCGTGTATGCTTTTCTATCCTTAATGTACTTGTTGTGGATGGAGCTGTCGGACAATCTCTACGGCAAAGCCTGTACGAGTTAATAGAATTTGTAATTTTATTGATAGCAGAAACACATATTATGTATTAATTGGCAATATGGTGAACAACGTTCAGACCGCATGAAAGGAAAAGCCAGAGACTACTTTGCTAGCTTTAGTTAAGATGTTGGAAAGGAGTAAGAGGAGAAAATTGTTCTTTGCCGGAACTTTTTCTTTTTTTTTTTTTAGTTTTTATTTCGCAGTACCGTAAACACTTTGAAGTGACTATGTGTATAGAGGCCCAGTGGTGATCAAGTGATCACTGCAACTTTTAATGTGTACATTTTTCAGAAAATATCTTTTTAGTTTCAAAATTTCTATTCTTAAAGTTTTGGTTTTTGAAAACACGGCATTCTCCAATTTAAATAAGTTTTGGTTCTTATTTTAGAAAGAAGTCGATAAATGTTACTTTGGCAGTAGAGAGAGAGAGAGAGAGAGAGAGAGATAGAGAGAGAGAGAGTAGTAAAGGATCTTTGAGCACTGCTGTTGGGTTACGCCCACGCCATAACATACGCATGATACACTATGCTAAGGCCATTCTTTAAAACGAAGGCGGTTTTAAGAATGAAGAGTGGAAACGTGCTTCTGTAAAGACCCCTTGTACTGAAATTTATCTCCCTCCTACGTAATTTAGCTTCCTTTTTTTTTAAGTTCCTTTTTTTTTTTGCCTTAGTATCTGCTGGTACTAAGAACGACGCCAGTGTCATATGTTCCTATCGTAGTGCCTTGCAATTAAGATATACTGCCTTGTGGTCTTGTTGCTTTTAAAGTAGTTTACGTGGGGGCACTACTCATTTTTCTAGCCCAGTAATGGAAAACCAGTAGCTTGTCATTAAAGATTGATTAATTACGTTTCAAAGTAGTTTCCTTTAGGATTTATAAACAATCGGCATAAGGTGTTTTTGATTTCGTTTGAGACGCTTTAAAAACATGGATTTTGACGGACGATCCCCGTCTATGTAATACTTCTTGAGATTCAGCTACAAGGAGAAGTTTTTGAATGCTAAATGAGGACTATACGACGGATAAACGGCTAATTCGATCGAAACCTGTTTAATAGCTAGGCTTGTCATAATGAAGAATGATTCGGCAGCGTTTATCTGTTTTTCTTATTTCATTACAGGCGTTCGCAAAAAAATGGTTATGTACCATTCCGAGTTGCTCGCTTTACATTCTCTAAACGCATTGTTGGTAAATGACTGGTTTTTCCGGAGAAACCAATCACTCGTTCCCACAGTTAACCTCGACTAGTTTGTCAATTCTGCGTAGTGTCAACAGACTTTGATTGTCGCATTCGTTAAAGAGGCGAACACTTTTCAACGCCTTTTGTTGCCCTAAGGAAAATGGACGAAAAACTGAAAGGAGCGTTATAAACCTAAACAATTCTTTTTTCGTGTAAGTTACAGTTTCTTGTTGACTGTCATTTTATAAATCGTTAATAATAACGGTGATGGCCAAATTATTGTACTTAATTTTTTTTTACAGCCACACTACCACTACATGGACATGTGTCCATAAAATATGTAAATATTAATTATTGACCCATAATTATTATATTCTTTGGTAGATTTTCTGGTATTATATGGAAGTTTGTATGCGCGCTTGGGTAAACGATAATTGCTGGATACTTTTCGTGGCCTACGAATTTTCCATTAAAAACCTATATAGGTAGTTGATGATTATGGCAGTAAAGTTAACAGGCGTAATATATGAAAATGACACATATATAAAAAGTATGAAAGTATGTGTTATTACAATAATTTTTACTATGCAATTAATAAGTGTTGAGTTAACCATAGCGTACATGTAAGGGTTGATTAAATGGTGATTATATATAAAGGTGCCATTACCATTAATATAAACAAACATACGCAAAAACATATATTCAATGGTCTCGGGTAGCGAACAGAATAAATTGAATTCTCAGAGAATTTTTGTAAACTCTTCCATAAAAGTTTTTAAAAGAGATCGTCCATATTGGTTAGTTTTATGTACAGAGTTAACAGATATATCTTCCTTTAAAATGGCTTCTCCATGTACTTATTATTATATGGCCTTATTTTGTTTTCATTCACTTTATTTTCCAATTAAAAAACCATTAAACCTGGATATGACGACTTAATGGTTGCTCCATAACGACTTGATATCTTAAATTAAAGTGCAGTGTTCTGCAATGATTTCTAATTAATAATATGTACACAAGGGTAAGAAGAAAAACTTTGCATTACTTATGAGGTATGGGAAAAAAATCACAGATGTTTCCTTAAGCTAGGCACAGGATATTGTTAAGTTATTATGACTTGAATTGACTGCTTGAACATATCGTACGCAAGGAATTCGAACTATCGAACATTAGCAACATTTCCTAAATCAACCACCGAGATGTCAGTGGGAGAGGAAAAACTGAATGTTCTCCTTACAATCCTCAGGCTAACGTCCTGAACAAAACCCGAGTGTTTTCCTAAACGCTAAGACATTTCGCAGTGTCGCTCAGTCAAGATGAGTATTCATATAAAAAATCAATGCTATTTTCAAATAAGTAAACCCAAAATCGATGGGCACCGCTGTACGTACAGTCGTCCATCGCTTAACACGATTAAATTGTGCAAACTTGCGTGGAACCCTGTGATATGAAACTTTTCTATTTTTTCATTTAAGCCGAAATCTCATATAGCATAACATAATTTAGGTTTTGATGAGATAAAAAATAAAAAAAAATGTATACCGTGTTCTATAGAAATCGTGCTATAAGGTATCTTAAAATAATGTAAATGCTATGTGTATCGTGTTGGTTTGAAACGGTGCTCCACGAATACCGTGTTAAACGGTAAACGCCTTTACATGAGACGATGGTCTCTACAACCAATTGACTCTCTAATACAAATTTTTTGCGACGATCCTTCGGCGAGCAGAAGCCCGGCAGAAGAGTATAGTTCTTGTTAGGTAAACATTTAATATATTGTAACATCACATCAGGAAACCTTTTTAGCACGATTTTTCTGCACATAATTTATGAAATGAGAAGAAATGGGAGAATAAGCAGTTAAAAGGCTGCTAGTGTAACACTGCTACATATTACTTTAACAGAAATATGAAAAGATACTTAATGCCTTCTACGGCCTTCTGTTTCGAAAACACTTTTGAAAGATCTCCTTTAGTCCTCAATGCTCGATTTTTTCTATTTTTGTACACATAAGCAGCATAAGTGAAAATTTTTTTCACGACATCTACTGAAAATTATGAATAACGAGCATGTACCCAAATTTTGTTGTTTCTGAAAGCAGACATTTTCGCAGTTTGTTTTTATTGCATCTGAGTTTTTCCCCTTTTTATATCCACCTGCTCACAGAAATTTCCAATGCTTAGTCCCAATGCAGAAGCGATATCTTCATTTTTGCTACAAGAAAAATGTTTATCGCAAGCGTTAAACAGACGGACGCGTTTAGATCGATTCACAATTTGACACATGTTTTAACGAAATAAATGCACTTTCATCCTATAGTGATGGGCGTAAACTATGTATACTGTTACGTAAAATTCCTCTCTGTTCCTTACAGAGTCACTAGATAGTTAGTTTTCCAGAACACACTTCTCTTAAATGAAGACAAAAGCATAGTCGATTTCTTTCCTTAAAAGTCAGGACTCAATATTCTTGTGTTTGGCAAATCCTCTCCCCTTCAAATACAGGTTCATCGTATTACACGCATGATTTTCACTTGTTATTCCGGTTTTGTTAATTCTCTTACATGCTCATCCTTCATTCGTTAACAGTTAATTTTTGTTAATCTCCTGGGCAAGAATTGGTATTGCCGTACATTTCGGACAACATAGAGGGAAGCAAACGGAGGCTAATGTCTCCTTTTTCATTTTTATTGCATGCAAAGTGCATATATTGCACACCCGTTGACGTAATATATTATCTGCAAATTTTGTAAACAAAAGATTCGCTATATTTGCGAGAGTTATATAGTTTCTCTTCATTTTTCTTAAGCGCCTGTGTTTATGCTTTGCATCATTGCACTTAGCCACATCCTGTTGAAGCGACACCAATAAAAGAACACGTGCTTCGCATCTTACATTCTCTTGTTAATAAGCAAAAAAATCCATTTCCCGGAACATCACGCTTGCCAGTCTCTTTTCAGAATCTTCTCCTGTGATAGACTAACGAAGAATGTTTATAGAAATAGTAATCTTCTTCTCTTATTTTACACATCTTAACGAATTTTCAGTTGTTAATTTACTGAATAGATGAAGAAGAAGAATAATAAACTAAATACTGAATACGCTTTATATATCCAACGTATACAGAAGAATACGAACTATAAAGACAACAAGGAAATGAAGCTGAGCTTTTGAGGCCATTCACAAAGCGATACCTTTTTGGTTATCGTTGTAAGAATGAAAACCTTGCTCAAAGAGACAGATTCCCCTGTTCCGCTATTCGGTTTCTACCAAAATAACTTCACCGCACCCTTTGCGATGGTACATGAATTAAAAATGAAGCGATAACTATTCCGGTGAGCAGGACAATCTGCACTAATTAGTGATTTTTCTCCTAGAGTACCGAAAAAAGAAGTGGGTTCTGCCGATGTGAACACTTTGGCAATTCATGGAGAAAACCTGCCGCTAATTCATTATCAAGCAATCATTCCAGAAGCCACATTACTAACGTGAATCTTGAAGAGGGAAGGATTTCGCCATGTTTATGGCCACAATTTGGAGAACGTGGTGGAGACTTTCTCTCATCTACTCCATGAAACAATGACGATTGAAATCCGTGTTATTCAGAATAAAGAGTTTCTAGTGACTGCGGTGAGGAGATTCAGTCCTGATAATGTTCCGTGTGAGCATTTTACTGTATTAAACCCAATGTAGTCATATTCCAAAAACACACCAACAGAACATTTTAGCCGATCACATCCTCTGTCGAGAATTTGCGGTATTCTGTTGATTTTGTAGTAATTATATGTTTACGCATAACACAAACATAGTCTTAAACATATGTTTTCATTTCCTGAAAGATGTAAACAAGGGTGAGCCCTTAAAATTCTCAAGTTCTTAAATTTTCCGTTTATCGATTGAAAAAACGAATCCTGTAAATAAGAAATTAGTTTTATTTGAAGGCGTACAAGAAAGCTATTAACGGTAAACAATTCGAATTGTTTGAAAAAAAGAAAAACAATCAATGAGAGTTACCAGCAGAAAAAGTTATAAAAGGTAATTTTGCAGCAATTTTCCTTAAGCAAAACACATTGGTGCCCTAAAAATGGCTAATAACTCACGACCAACAACAACTAACCAACCACCATAAAAGAAACTGAACGAATTCCCTCCTGCTCTTTACGTGAAGAAAAATGAAAAGACTTTATTTTCTATACCGCAGAAAGAAACAAGAAGAAAAAAATTACTTTGGCACACAGAACAAAGTGTTTTTAAAATACTTAAAAGACGAAAAGAGAAAGAGACATAGCAAATATGGATTGGACGAGGGAGCGAGAAAGAGAGAGGGGATAAAAGAAAATTATGTGCAAAACCGAAAACCCATTAAAAATCGCATTGAAAGTAAAAAAAGAAGGAAAAAGAAGAGGCAAAAGAACATCGAAAGAAACCACAACGAAATCATTGAGTAACAGAAAATAAAAGGAAAAAAAAAAACGTATTCTACTACGAGGAAAGTAGGCAAACAAAACGACCCGACCACAAAACCGAAAATAAAAAAACGAAAGTAAAGACTGTTGGATGGAACATAATGTAGTTTTAAAAGTGAGAAAATTACACGTTATTGTGTTTCGACACTCTCAACCACTTACATGCATACACATACAAACCAAGAGATAGGCGGCCAACTACAAATAGCAAATAGCTTAAGCCCGGTATTTACACTTAACAAATATTTTGTTCCGTTCTTGTTATTAGATTGCTGCGAATAACTATTTTCGTCGAGCATTTTTACTGATAGTTGAATGTACTGTAATGACAATTTTTAATGTACGCTTCCGGCGAAACTAAAGGAAGTTATTTACTTCAAAATGAAAAGAAATAGAAAGCATGATAAGAAAAAAAAAAAGAAAAAGGCTTACAAGACTATTTTCTGGGTTATTTTCGTTGCTTTTAAAACGAATGCCAAATATTTACGAAGAATGCCATAAAAATATTAAATAAAAGAAAATAAATTGACATTAGAAAAGGAATTTGTTCGCAACACAGAGTGGAAAATGAGAGAAAGACTTGCGTTTGTTTTTTGAATAAAAAAATTGTGCAAAATTGCATAGGGACTAGGGGAGAGACTTAAAAACGGCATTTTGCTGTTAGTTAATATCAAGCGACTGCATGAATAGTTATTTCAAACTAAAAGACATGAAAAATATTCGATATATTACTACGATATTTATTAGGCTTTGAAAAGTTGTATAATTTTAGGAATGATAATTTTTCCTGTTTATAGTGCTTAAGACGTACAATGTGTGTCCTTATGACTGCGCAATGTATATGAAATCTGATTCAATTGTCTGTGTATGGGAAAGAAGCAGAAAGTTCCTTTCATTTTACGGAAAACCTTGTTATAGCTGAGAAAAACTAACGATACCTTCACAAAGACTACCATCTGCCGAATGATTCCACAAGGAAGTTAAAGGAATCCACAGTAATAGCCTCAAAAAGCATTTTTATTTTGCCAATAGTACTACTCGAAGAAGTTAACCAGTTAAATATGTCGACTTTTTTAGCGATGTACTCGTGTACTCGTCACACAACGCGTATGTGTAATATAAAATTAGATTATAATGAAATGACTTGACAAAATGATAACAATATTTTCCAAAATACATTACTATGGATGGAGGGATCACTACGTTTATATATGTCATATAGGATTAACCGGTTAACCGAGTAGTTATGTATTAAAAGAAAAAAATTTCGAATGAAAGGAATGAAAATAGTATGAGCGATGTAAAAGGCCTCGCCATCGTACACAAATATTTTCCCATCTATAACTTCGTAATAGGTTTTATTAACCAGATGAAGTCCCGATTCTTCTAACACTTTACCAAGAGCCAGTTGCCTCAAAAGCGGCTTTGCTGAAAGTCAGCATATAGAATATACGCTTAATAGAGACAACCCGATCTTGTCTCAGAATATGGCATGACCTATCCACTACTACATGCACGATCGGCAAAGAATTATAATTTACCGTTCATAGCAGAAATTCTCAGATCCAAAAACTCCATCAGGCTAAATTATTATTGGAGAAATGATCTCGATTGATCAGCTGATATGCAAATAATTAATAAAATAGTTTGCTGTTCTCAAATATTAGTTTGACGACATGGATGTCAAACAGGCGACTATAACTTCGCTGTTTGTGTCCCGTCTATTGTGTTTTTCATTTAATTGGCGTTGAAGATACGTATAGGAGAATAATAATATTAAACAATTCATTTGGAATTACAGGAACCGTTTGTCGTAAGCTTCTTGCTAGTTGTGCGCGAGTTTTCTTTCTGATTCCAAGACATCGAGTTCAATTCACTTTTTCGAGTTTTCTTTTGAATGACAGACAAGTTTGCAGCTTAAAACAGTTTGAGTTTCTCGACATTTTTGATACATGAATTAACAATAGCTAACTTGTCCAGAATTTATCGATTGTGCTCCTAAAAAAGTAGGCGGGAAAAATTAGTGTTAATTCGTTGTTTGCAAGCCCTAAGGTGATGGTTGGGCAGGAAGCCGGCATTCAGTGGTAATTCGTGATAGACTTAAGTAGCGATGATACTTAACAGATTGTCGAATAAATCATCCCACTCGCCACCATACGTTTTGAAAATCAATATACAACATCCAATGTCTACTTCAATTCGAAATTGGATATTAACACCAATTTTCTTCGAACTATTCATGTTCGAATAAGTTGTGCAGTCCGTTACAAACGTTTACTTGCAACTTTTTGAGTAAGAATACAAATGAAGTAAATGCAACTATTCGGGGAAACCGCCACCCGATCTGAAATTTTTTCGGCTCACGTCAGATGTCATTCAGCTAATATTTCATCTACATAAGAAAGTTCGCAAATCAGTTGAATTTCTTCCATGAAGACTATTTGCTTTTGGTTTCTGATCAGCATTCAATTTGTCTCCAGCGTTTATTTTATATTTTCTAAAGCTCACATCGTCTGCGGAAATCAGACAATGCACGTTTCAATCTGAAAATACGTTTCGTCCTTCCAAGTTCTCGAATCCGCAATAAAGTACTAAAGTACAGATTTGACACTTTTCGGGCAAAAAAGGAAAATAACTCCTACTGTGTATTTAACCTGAGGTTACATGAATTTGTATAACTAAGGTAAGTAGTTTCTATATATACTTTTTTTTTATAAAGTATTTTAAGTACTCAATATTAAAAAAAAAAAATAGGTTGCTATATAATTTTTTTTTTTTTTTTTTTAATTTCTCTGAAATTCAAAAGTCAATTAATAATTGTAATTGATATGTGGTTAAATGGCTAATTAAAATTGACAATGCTACCACTTTGCGAGCCAATATTATTAATGTAACAACTGCAATTGCTTGCAAATTTATGATGAGCCAGCCATTAAACCTACAAACGTAGAATTATATACACGTATGCATACATATATATATATATATATATGTGTATACACTTACTCGTACACATCTTTATATGTGCATGCTATTCCAGCAGGAATGAAAATTGTGATGTCATTTTAAATAATGCAAAATGCATATAAAAAGAGCGTAAATGTACAAGGGAGACGTTCTGTCAGACTATAAAGTTACTTAATGCGATGATGTGATAAATTAAAATAAATTGAAATTGATGGATAAATAGTAAGAGAAATACTATATATATATAAAAATATAATGTATGTATGTAATATAATTAGAAAAAACCTACAATCTGATAATGCGAAAGCTTAAAGTCCGATAAAATCAATATATTTTGTTATATTTCGATGACGCCATCTGAGGTATATTTTGATTCATCAATAGCACACTTTGACAATTTATAATTTGATATTTCATTCTCATTTATTTTTAATCTTTACCTTATATAAGTTATTATTAATTATTAACATCACTAATGGCTCTAAAGTTTTCAGTTAACAAAGGCTTTTCCATTTCACTATGTTATCTCCGCAGTAACATATAATTGGATCATAAGATTAAAATGGAGTCAGCTTCACTTAATGAATGTAATGGTATGAAACCATAATACAGTGTTATACTATAAAGAAACAGTTATCCACCTTACTCCTTTAGAGGTTCTGTGCTTCATATTAAGAACAAGTTTAGTAAGCCGTTAAGAAGCATGCCTAGAAATTAGAAATGCCGCTTTGGCTTTTCTTTCCGTATATACGGTCTTCCTCTACTCAGTGTAGAAGTTCGTACCAATTTCGTTTTTTAATAGCTCACGCTCAGAGTTTATTCTTCTCAGGATTTCAGCATTGCATATGCGATCTGCCCACGATAACATTCGTATTTCGTGTACGATAATCTAGCCATTTTCATTCATCTTCTTATTCTCACGTCGCTGCCCCAGTGTTCGTGTCATATTGATCCAAAGTATAAAATCTTCGAAACCATTTCCATCAACTTTCGATCATAAATTTGCT
Organism: Glossina morsitans morsitans; assembly: GCA_001077435.1. Classification (NCBI taxonomy): domain Eukaryota; kingdom Metazoa; phylum Arthropoda; class Insecta; order Diptera; family Glossinidae; genus Glossina; species Glossina morsitans. The sequence continues at coordinate 12,385 of CCAG010022780.1, forward strand.
TTTGCTTATATTTAGATTGAATCAAAAGTTGTTACTTTGACTATGTATAGCCTGAAAGGATGGGAAAAAAGGTCTTGTGGGCTTGCTAGTCGATTACGTCTGCTTCGATTGGGAAACTTAGTTACGAGTAAATGGGACTCTTCTCGGCATTTTGATAAAAGAAACCTTCACATAAACGGGAACTTGATTATGCTGATGTCGAATCTTCCACTGACGATATGGACGATACAGCTGTATGTATATTGCTTGTGTAAATCCTCCATAAACTCCGATTGTAGTTATGAAAATTGTAGCCTCACGGTAACACTTTTTTCTGCGCACTATATAACGTGTATGTTATCCTCAGACAAATGCGTTCCATTGAAGATGTGTCCGTGTATGTGTTATGAAACATAATCAAACAATAAACTATACAGTGCGATAAATTGAAATTGAATTGAATTGAAAGTAAGTGATCGAAGCGAATATATTAAAATGTACATATATGAGCATGTGTTTCTATTTATGCCTTCAATGCATACATATATGTATATATATATATATATATATCGGGAAAACTTAGCAAACAAACACAAAGGCACTTCTAAAGTCTATCAGGGCAATAATGCATAAAAAATGTATACTTTCGTATGAATAGAGACGGGCGCACAAATCTATATACAACACATGCCCTATCTGCATATATATATATATATAAATATGTATTTATAAATATATCTATTGTGTATGTAAGTATGCATGTATGTGTGTGCGTGTGTTTGTGTGACACAATAAATAAAATTATTCTGGGTAAGAATAGAATAATGATAGTAAATAACACAAAATATTACCACTCACTACATTTTGTTATAATGGCACAAAGTGGTTACAGTTGGTGACAATAGTTGAATATATATATACATATATATATATATTATATATGTATACATATTTTTCTATTTCATGTGATATATGATGAGCAAAAAATAAAATGAAAACTCCTTCCGTTAAAAAAGCCAACCACATCTATATTGAAACATGTCAATGCATAACTTAGAATAAAGAAAAGAACAAAAACCATAATAGAAAAGAAAAAAAAAAAAAAGAAGTAAACATGACACACAACAACTAAAAACCGTTAACAATTTTGTACTGTAAATGTATGGGCTAAAAAGTGTTGTTGCTATGGCATGTTTTATGAATATTAAATAAATTGCCAAAAGGACAATTTTTACCACACTTATCTTCAATGCACGAACAACATTTTGTGCTGCTATCTATGACTACGAAAATTTTTACATAATAAACGAAGAAAATTTGTTTAACTTGCAAGTCAACAACAGTTTAGTAAATTGGTACTGGGTAGTCACTAAACAATATGAATATCAGCAAAATTTGCTTAGGTTTTTAGGTCTATTTGTCAGTAGACGTTTTCGTCACATAACCAATTATATTTATATATAGTATTACAAGCATTACAGTTTGTTTGATCAACTAAAGTCATGCATACACTTTATTGTTACTGATAGCCTTAAACTATTAGCCGAGTTAGGTTTTTCTCAATCCAATGTTTATAAATATCTTTCGAAAACCATGAGTAACAAGTTAATAGACTGTAGGGGGACACGACCCACCATTAAATACCCTACATTACTTTGCTTAATACGTATTCATATAATGACTTTTCAAAATAAGTTATTATACTGGAAGTATATCTCAAAATTTGCGATCTGTAGGTCGAACACAAGAGTCAGAGGCGGACAGATGGACAGATGAAACGACAAGCTTAGGTTCAGAAAATGATTCCGAATTGATGGAATAATGGAAGGTGGGTCTATCTCAAATCTTTTACGATGTTGCATACAAACGCACTAACTTATAACTCAGTGGGTGTAAGGAATAATAACAATTAATAGTGAGTAAATTAATATTACTTACCCCATTTACTATCGGAGTTCAAAGCTGCAGCTTTTCAACAGTTTTGCAATTTAAGGGAATCGGTTACCGAAGCTCGAAAAATATCAAGGGGGATAGACGAATAACATGAACATAAGCGATTGCACAAATTGGAATTGAAGACAATTTAGAGATCACGTGCACAAAAGCTTGCTTTAAAGAGAGAGCCGCTTACATTCAGGATACGTAGTGTTTGAAAATGATCATCGCCATAATCTTTATCCTGACAATGGTTGCCGCTCTACCGCACTTATTGTGTTGAGTTGTCGCGCCAAGTTTTTATGCAATCAGTCTCGCAACGCATTTAGAAATATTACTTTGCCATAATTTTGTGTAGTATTTTCACGATGGAATAAAATGGTGAAAAAAAAAGTGAAATGGGTAGTGAAACAGGTTGAAAGAAGCTGCAGAAGTGATAGTTAACATGCTTCGCTCCGAACGAAAAACTGCGAACGATATCAAAAAGCTTACACCCGATCGCTTTTGTGACCTTTACAGTGTTGACTCGAGAAAGTGTATGCACTTCAACGTTCGGCCAGAACATTATGATATATAAAATGAATCAGCGCATGTCTGGTTTAGAAGAAGTTCAATATTGCTATAGCGTCTTTTTAAAGCACTTTATACATTTTCTGAAGTTGAAGTCTTTTTTTTCAAGATATATATATGAAATCAATTGACGGAAAACACTTCGAAACGGTTACCAGGATATTGTTTTATAACTCTGTGTGAATTCTCCCCATATTTGGTTGATTTTTATATATTTTTCTAAGAAAACAACAATTTTTTATATAACATGCTGCATATCTGGTTACTCAGATCCATTCGTTGTCTTTTTTCGAGACATGAAAAAAGTTTGAGCCAATTTCTCTGCCCGCGGAAGTAGATTAATTTCGTTCAATTCAAAGACCATTCAAAGACCATTCAAAGAAACTTCAATTAAACCCAAAGACAATTGTTCCAAAGATGAAAACAAATGCGTACGAAAAATGGGTTATCATTGACGCTAAACGTACGCACATGACTCGACGACTTTAGCGGACAAAACACTTTGGTTTACAAAAAAAATCGGCTTTACTGGCGGGTCGATGCTAAAACTAGGCAATGCGAACGGATCTTCCACCTCTAATTACCTAGCGCCCACGTACTTGGAGTAACCGTACCCATCACGATACTCCCCGAACAACACAGACCTGCGATAAAACTTGAACCTTCATTAATGATAATTAATTCTCTAGTGAAGAGGTGTGCAAGTAGACGACTCTCGATAAACTGGATAACTCTATCAGGCTGGATCCCTCTCGGCGGGATCTACAGAAAGCATTTAAAGTTTGGCCTCGTAAAACATTTAGACTAGGGGTTGGCAAGTTTTTCATCTACGGGCCATTTTTAATATATTATCACAGCGGTCGCCAAAATAATGTCGAAATATTATTCTGCATTAATCTGCAGGCGTATCGCGAGACTTTGTGCTTTCTCCTTCTCTATTAACTCTAAATTTCCATAACATATGCTCACAACAATATTGGTGTAGATTAAGTGATTGTAGAGACAACTACATACAACAACATAACAACATACGTTAAGGAATTTTTCAGAATAAGAGGTAGTAAAAACTCAGGGATGTTGGCGTTTCTGTTATCAATAACAGCAAGGGCAAGAATTCTCCTACTAGTCTCTTGATATCACACTATCGTAGTGTATCATAAAGCATGAATATGCGCTACGGCATATATATAATTGCGCCGTGAATAATGTTCTTATCCCATAACCAAGCGAGAGACACATTTATTGCAGACATAAGACGCTCCATTTCTTGGCAATTCGGCAATTCTTTCTCCCGTAAGCATCCTTCTTTAGATTTTTCCGAGGAACGTTTTAAATTTGTTTTCGTGAAAAAGGGTTTGATTTCCGCTGCTACAATGTTTTAAGCGTATTCTTCACCCAGTTAGAATAAATTGCATATAAATGATAACAAAAAATGATTCATTAGCTATGGGCCATGTATGCGGACGGATCTGACGAAAAACTGGCTAACAATCCTTTTGAAAATATATCCAGGGGATCGAAGATCACAAACGGAGCGGGCGTGTCTGTTGGTAAATCGCATCAATCTTAAACGACAAAGGCATTTTCGTGGTAATGTTTATAAAAAAAATGCCGATCAAATTAATACGGTAGGTGTATGCAAAATCACGGTAGTTTTAGCGTTAAGCAGATGTAGACGAGATGGGTTGCAAAGATTATTCCAAACCAAATTATTAAGGAATACAATATATGTTATAAATATTTGTTGTATTTATGTTAAAACTCGTAGAAAACAGATACAAAGTCTCTATAAGTAAACATTGAATTTTAAGAAAGTAATATTTCTATTAATATCTTCAAATTTGTTCTTGCACCTTTAATTAAAACCTGACTAATGTACAATAACGTGTTATGGCTGCCGTTTACATAAGAGAACTTGCTGCAAATTATATTATGTTACAAATCCTATCGTTACAATTACAAGATATTTACATGAAAATCTTCATTAAAATTATGGAGAAGTAGACTGACTATATTACCAATCATACATGGATGCATACAAATTTTCTTGTGTACCTTGCTTGTTGTTAGGGAAGAGAGAGAGAGAAAGAAAGAAGGAGCAAAATGTTCTGTGAAGAAGATTTTCTTGTAATTAAAACCAAATTACCAGAAGATTTGCTAAAGTAGTTTTGCTGTTCCCCAAAGTTAAAGTAAACTTAATTATGGTAAAGTATAAGGCTTCAACCAAGGGAAAATATTTAATATACTGGGTGGATTTACCGTGATGTTATTTATCTCTTCTGGGATAGGTTTTTATACGCTAGACCACTTGCGATACATGGGCTATATTAAGCTAGTGCGGATTTATGCAATACTCAGAAGGAGAGGACGCAACATTCATTATAACGAAATTTATCTGTCCGTCATGTTTTTTTACGTTTAATCTACAGGTCAAAATTTTTTTAAATATTTTAATGAAAATTTGTACATCGACATATTTTGGTCTAAAGAAGAATATCATTGAAAAGGGTTCCTTCCGATCGCATTAGTTGTTCGATCGTTTCCTATACAACCCATTATTTTAAAAAAATCCTTATAAGAGTTACTATATTGAGCCAAGTGATGTAGGGTATGTCCTTGCTAGCCGTATCCCACTGTTTTGGGCAAACTAATCGAAATGAGGAAAATAAATGGAAAATCCGGCAAAATGTTTAGAACAAAGAGAACAAGTTTCTCTTTGGACCTTTCCAGTCTTTCATTATAGGGCCCAGTACGTAACGAGTTTTCCCATCTGCGGTGTCATTTATTACTTCGTCTCGCATTTATTGCGTGTTTTTGGTTTTGAGCTTTCAGTTTTCCTAGATGTAATCACCGAACATATAAATCTAGGTAACCGCCAGCCTCTGGTGCGAGGTAATGAAAGAGAGTAAATGTCCATATGTGTGTAAAAAGATTATATATTTGAAGAGGTTAATAAAGCAAATTTTCCATGAAAAGTGAATTTAATTTAATTTTAATTTTCTTTGTTTTTAATTTAACGCATTTTTCATATTTCATCAACGAGTCTCAGATGACTTGCAATTAACCAAAGATCATATATGCTGCAAATAAACTACCGCTACATGTGCATAATGAAAAAAGTATAATCGTTAAAAATGTAAAATTTTTGCTGTATTTACACACTTTCCACACACAAGTATATGATATGCGTATACCTGCTCGTGTGTGTAAACGCAAAATCCGTATTTTCCTTTTTTTTTTTTTTTAATTTTAATTATTATTTTTATTTCCTTTTACACATATTATCATCATTATTTGCCATGTTGCGGCATAATCTGCAGTACGCACTTACACGAACACATATGTTTTTAAAACACACACCAAGTCCCGTATGTACACGAAGTTGATTGTAGGCATTCTCTCATACTTTCGGATCGTGTATCATACAAAAATGGTTGACTGACCAATCATTCATTACCGTCAGTGGCGTTGTTTGGTTGTTCGGTTGTTCGATGTTGTATACGTTTTTTTGCGCATTTTCTTGTCGTTCTTGTTGTTGCTGTATTGATAGTTCGTGTGTTAATTAAATGAAAATATTGTATTATGCCCACTGTTGCTGTTGCTATTTGTTGTCAATGTTGTTTATTAAAAAACACACAACAACAATACACGAACATGAACAAAACATTACCGACATATGTTCTGCGTATTGATATTGGTTAAAAATTGAGAAAAAAAAGAAAAAAGTAAAATTTTAAATAAAAAAAATTGAAAAAAAAAAACAATTAAAATTTCATACATTTTCCCTATCACTTAAATTGTGTTCTTGCTTGTATACCCCACCGGAAAATGGTGGCAGTGAGAGCACAGTAAAAATGTCAGTTTTAATTAAATTTCCATAGCAACCATGTTTGAGTTCAACACTCGCACCTTTTACTTTTTTTTTTTTACCTCTGCTGTCACCTTTGCCACTTACTGAAGCTGATTAAAATATTTACAGCCTCTTTTGCCCTAAAAACCAATTCACCCCCTACGAGTAAATGCTTCTGTTAACCATTTGTGCATTTCGGCTGCGGTTCTTGGTTTCTTTTTTTCCTATTTTTGATAATTTATGAAAAATGTTTATCGAAAATTTATTAATAATAATAAACATGTACAAAAAGTTCAGTTATTTTAATAAAATATATATTTAGATGGTTACATTTATGATCGTATCCGTTCGGGATATGCTTGACTTCAATTATCGAGAACCACGTGAAATTTTCTAATAATTCCGACTGTGAAATGTAAAATTTATTTATTTGTATAGTGGGGTCATTCATTAAATACCCTACACAAATTCGTTTAATATCGTCATTGGTATAACGACTTTTCAAAATAAGCTGTTATATGGGCAGTGATCGAAAAAGTGTGCCGATCGCAACCATTTTCACTAGCATTCTCAAAAAGTTGGACAATAAACACAAGACAGAACGATGGACCCGCAAGCTTAGATCAATTCAGAAAGTGATTCTGAATCGGTATAATAAAAGGCGAGTCCATTTGAGGTCATTATATGTGTTGTCTACATCCGCATTAACTATATATATGCTTGTACGTTGTAAGTGGTGTAGGGTATAAAAAGTTCCCCAATATTTTTTGGGGAATAGAATTAGACCTTTTAAGAATTCAAGGGTTCAACTATGCTGGCTTGTTTTTAACGTATGCATATAACTCCTAGCAGGCAATGTTTTGGGAGCGTATTAACAACATAAAACCATTTGAAGTTGTATGTCATTAACACCAAATCTTTACAGTTACTTCCATTATATTAACCTAGAAACCTCACCAGGAAATTGGGAATTAGCCTTAGTTGTTCCGGCTGCCTTCTGGTCTTTTCCTAGAGTTATTTCCGAAGTGAAAAACCTTCTGTAATACCAGGATGATCCTGTAGGTACCTGCCTGGACGAACAGATCGCGGTAGTTGTTTAAAAAAACCAGTTGTGATTAAAAGTCTTTTCTCGAGAGTTCCTATGTCGCCCTTTCGTTCTTTGAGAATTTTATATTAAATTTTTTACAAGTGCTCGAGCATGTCTCAAAAATTTGCTTGAATATACTAACGGATCCTTCGGAAACAAGTCAGAGAAAGTGAAACCTAGTTGTGTACATAGCAACCCACCGCTTAATGGCTTACAAATGATAATCACAAACCCAGCTTCAGTCGTCGAAATTTGTTTTGTAAAATTTACAAACTGATTAGAAGGCGCCTTCCTGCGCTATTTGGAAATTTGATTTCCTCTGACTGGGTTACCTCACTTGTCCACGCAAAGGACGCCGATAACATACATACGTAGTACATATTGTAATGTAAAATGCCCGGTTGCGATTGCAACTGATATTGAAATTGAGTTCGTAACAATGAATTGTGAATCTTGGGATAGCGTCGATTTTATTCATAACTCTTACGAAGATCTGCTCACAATGATTATACTGCTCTTGTCCGTACGAATATTACAGTTCATCTTTTATAATTGACTCTGTTTTCTGCTTATTCTAAACTTAACTTCACTGTGACATTTTTGCATCAATCTCTTTCTTCACCAAACGTTCAGCGAATTGTTGTTAATCTTTTCGACAATCGCTCGCTGCAAGAAATAGGTAAAGCATCATGAATGTATATTTGGTTTTACAATTTTTAGAATTTGGTTTCTTAGAAAACTGGCATGCAAAGTCATTCCATCAAATACGTGAGATTAACGCTTTAAACTAACAAAAATTATCAGTCAAAATATTCTGGCTTTTTATGATTTATACTGCAGTTATACGATCAGACTTTCTTATAAAATTGCAATCGCTTTTCATAGATTATTCTAAACTATCACTCTATAAATGGCTCAGGGTTATAAAAGTAAATGTTCTCAACATCGACTGTATGCAATACAAACCAAGACTTTCTTCAAAACCACTTTAGTCGCAATAGATCATAATATTGGATAAAAGTTTGAAAGATTTTTCTATCCTTCTTGCGGACAAGATATGATCCGATGGGTGATGCCTACAGCGTATCAAAGGTTCATTTTCCAAGTACACTTTCTAATACGACTGGCATGAGGAAAACTTATTGTAGTTGCGAATGGAAAAGGACATATGACTGGATAAGAAGAACAAATCTATGCCAACAAAATTATTGCTTAAATAAATTATTTAAATAACAATGATAAGTATTGAGAAAATTATAATGTTTTCGTTTCAATTTACAAATGATTTAATTAAAATCTAATATAGGGTATAAGAGCAAAGCTAAAAGTTTTGAAATAATTGAAATATAATTTATCTATTATAAAAATAAAATCACACAAATTATTTAAAATGCATATAAAACCTCAATATATAAACAAACTCAAAAAATAACACAAAAAAAAACAAAAAACAAAAAACAAAAAACATACACAAATAATAATGACAAGTCCATAAATAAATAGCAATGTTGTAAAAAGAATAAACAAAAAAAAAAAAAAAAGAAACAATATTATAATATGTGTGTATGCTGCAACAACAATAAATAAAACCTCAAAAATTAATTAGCAGTACGTGTTGCAATACAAAAGTAAATTAATTAATTGGTATGCATTTTAAATCAGAGGAAAACAATTATAAGCAAAAGAACTAAAGGGCAGATATACAACGAAACTCTTAGTGCTCTTTACATATTTTCGGGTCCTTGCATGAGATTATGGAGATTTTACATTTCCATATAAAAAAACCTATTGCATTCACTTTGGCACGAATCTTGAATACCGACAATCGAATGTAAGAAAGTTGGCGGCTTTATTCTTAAAGGTGTGCATTAGTCGGCCGACACAAAAAACAACAGAAAAAATAAATAATAAATAAATAATATAACCATGAATTAATGTTAAGTTTAATATCATTTTTTTCACTTTTTTTATTTAAATTTTTTTTCACTTTCAGCCAATTTTGTTTGTGCTTTTTGAGCTTGGCAAATTGATTCAGATTAGTACGCATTTAAGCATAATTACGAGCATTTAAGCTTAAGTACGAAGAGCAAATATAAATAACCACGAAGAGCGAATATAAATTTGCGAGCATTTAAGCATAAGTACGAAGCGCAAATATAAATAAGCACGAAGAGCGAATATAAATTTGCGAGCATTTAAGCAAATTTGCGAGCATTTAAGCATAAGTGCGAAGAGCAAGTATAAATAAGTACGAAGAGCGAATATAAATTTGCGACCATTTAAGCAAATTTGCGAGCATTTAAGCATAAGTGCGAAGAGCAAGTATAAATAAGTACGAAGAGCGAATATAAATTTGCGAGCATTTAAGCAAATTTGCGAGCATTTAAGCGTAAGTACGAAGAGCTAATATAAATTTGCGGGCATTTAAGCATATTTGCGAGATAAAGATAAAGATAAAAATAATCTGTTCAGGCTTCTCTGTTAAACTGACAAAGCAAGAAGTGTGGCAAAGTGGCAAAGCAATTAAGAAGAAGAAAGTCTGGAAAATCAGATACGAAATCTGTATGAAAACTCCACACTTTGTAATAATTTGATTGTGCGATAAAGTAAATGGTTTTATTTACTAGTTTCCTTCGCAACTTATTATTCTACAAGCTATTTGCAAATGAATTCATTGTACGAACGAAATCTTTCAAAGGACTTTTAGCAGCTTCTGCTAAACTTCAAGTCAATGTCTACCCACGATTGTAATAGATTATAGATTATAATTCATTGAAAGACTCAGAGATTTTCGATTTTTCTATTTTTGTACCCCTGATTCAAATTTAACAAATTTCGAAATATGGAACTAATAGATGTGTGCACAAATCGAGTTTCTGATGAGTGATAGACTAAAGTTGTATTATTTGAAATACGAGAACAGTTGGAGGACGAATGCATAGATGGGCAAATAGACAAGTGGCTGTGTAGAGAAATATGGAAATATGGAAAGGAACTGACATGCAGATATATATGCAGACACGCAGAAGGATGGACAAATTAGAAAAGATACATGAAAAAGCATATGCACCAACACGCGTTTAGATTTGCAAGCGTGTTTCTGCTTTCGTGATTTGTACGAAGAACTGTCAAAAGACTAATTATGCCTCAGTTTTGATTCGAACGCTTACACGACATCCAGTTTGCTTTTCATCGATTGTAAAGTAATCTATTGTCAATTAAGAATAATAATAATAATAATCGTAACAGTATTACTTTTGCATGTTGTCGTTATAAGCTTTAAACAACACAAGTGAAATTTATTGTTGCTTTTACTTTTAATCTTATTGAAGTTTCCTACGCCTTTCCGGAAGGAACTTTACCATGCGTTAAATATAACGAGTAAGATAATCGTTTTAGATAGTTTTGATTTCAGTCTAAAAAAAAAAGTAATAATAATAACAAATTGGGAATGAGGAAGAAATTAATATAGCTTTATATCAAAATTTGAACAGCTATTTCATCGATAGGATTAATCGAACTTGCATTTCAAGTATTCATTTACAAAATCTAAGCATGTTTTTCAAAACGTAGTGAAATGTGATTATTTGTATGCTTTAGGAAATAAATGACATTTCAAGGAAATACGAACATATGTAAAAATTTTGAGAAATTGAAGTGTTATTGTAATTAATTTAGCCAGAGAAATAAATTCTAAGACCTAAGGTTCAAAGCACTAGCAACTAAAGCTATTGGTTTTATTAAAAACTCTTTATTGGCTGTCTACGCAAGAATTTCTTATTGTTTTCAAGTCATTAGCAGCAGATTTCAATGATTATTGTATTGCGGGATAAAGAAAATGAAAATATGAACAACTTGATGATGTGCTAATTGAGAATACTATGTGTCTATAAGAAATATTCCATTTGGATAATCCTGACATTCGTTAGCACTCGAATCAAGTCATGTTCGAGAACTTATTCGAACCACACCACACACCTGAGTCCGATAAACTGTCGTTCCCCGCCTTTTGGGATGATAACGTTGCCAGACAACCAAACATAGCTATAGCATTAATATATACTGTACCTAAGGTGACAAATGGAATGACAAATTTATTAAACTCCTTCTTCTTGATGATGGGTGCGAAAAAAACAATGTCTATATATATATGTATATATATATTTTATACAATAAACAAAGTTGTTGAAATATTATTTTAAGTACTCAATGATGCAATAACAGGTAAGTGAAGTTCAACTATTCATAGAAAAAATTAATAAGCACAAAAAACAAAAGAGCAAAATAAAATATGCATATGTAACCGTATACGCTTTCAGTTCATGTTTAGTTAACTGTAATGCACTGTATTTTAACCACAACAATAACGATAATAATAATAATTGTAATTACGATGAAAGCATAAATACAACAACAACAACAGCAAAAAAAAAGAAAGTGCATTGAAGCCATGTTCATGTGTATTAACGGGAATTTTACATTAATCTTTTAACCACAGCCATAAGTACAACGTAAAACATTTAATTTCAAATAGCAAACTGATTCCTGTTTTTTTTTTCAAGTAGCGTTAAGCTTCTGGATTCCAGGCAGTTTCTTTATGTTAATGCAAATATTTCACCATATCTATGGGGGCCGTAATGTTGAATAGATGGGCTATCATAGACTGTGAATGGTTTTGTCATATGTTTCGGGCGATGCGTCATTTCCAGTTGATAAAGATTTTCCGTAAGTTCAATCTTTGTGCAGACCTGAGAGACGTTCATTTAAAGCTAAAAAAATTTTATGTTTTCAAACTGGAAAAGCACGGGTGTTTCCATTAAAGCAGAAAAAAATTATAATTATATTCTACTTAGCTTTCGTATTTATCATCGAGCGAAAAGTGTTCGCTGGCAAAATACATTCGGGTGCTCTTCAAACATGTGTGTTGTTACTGTACTTTCTCCATTTTTATTGCAAAAATCGAGCGAGTAGTAAGGCATAGAAAAAACGCAGCAACAATCATTAACTTAAATAAATACTCAAAGCTGACCTTAAAACTTAACGGAGCAATTAGGAAGCAAATCTACATATCGCTGTGTTGTAAATTTCAAAATTGAGAGAAGAAAATCGCATTCAAGCGCATTAAGAAAATTTTACAGAAGGAGAAAAATAGCCGAAAATCTTATACGAAAGGGGAGAAGCAATGGAAATCGATCACTCTCCTCCATCCGACATTATTTGTCAATCAGAGTCGTCCGCGAATTTTGATGATTTGAAAGGCCTGCGTCCAGATACATCGGTAAATTCAACTTGTAGTTCGCGACCACAAGAACGCAACTCTATTGCTGCCGCAGTAACTAATCGCCAAACCGACAATAGCAAAGTTGTGGATAAAAATTTCAATTTGAATGAACGTGAATTCAGTTTAAATGAAAGATTTGTTACGATCTTAGATCAGTTGGACGCTCGAGTTGAGAAATTTCGTAAGGATGCTTTGAACTTGCAAGAGAAACGTGATTTCTTATATATGTCTATTGATTTAATAAAAAGTAATGATTTAATGCAAAACTTAACCGATTCGGAACGCGAAGATATCGATTGCTATTTACAACGAGTTAACGCTCGTTTATCAACCGTTGAACTCAACGTACGCACCATACGCGATCACTCGCAAGTGGATTCTCTTAACGAAATCAATACTTTGATTGATTTGATGATTACCATGGGTGATCCGGTTTTATCGCGGCAACGTTGTCAACTATACTTGAATGCCTGTTGCAGTGTCGACGAGAGTGTTAACTTTACTGACGTGGATGCCGATATGAATGAATGTAATATGGACGTTGACGTAGCTGCTGGTCACGTAGATAAGAAATTCGAAAGTGTTCTACTGGGCTGCACTGTGGACGATCAGAAGAATATAAAGAAACGTTTGCATGCGCTAATGGGTTATCTTAATCAACAAATCATCAATCAATAAACAGATGAAAGCAAAAATGATCAAATCATCTGCATGCGCTATACTCGTAACATTGCTATTCTATGCTTACAATTATAAATTAAAATCTCATGATAGCACACTCTATTACACCGTAGTGGCTTTTTCTTTTTCCTAAACTTATTACGTAAGCATTCGCAAATTAAATGTGAAACAAAGAATGTATCTTTTTTTTTTTTTTAAATTCTTTTCCTTATTTAGTAATTAACTAACTTTTAAACAACGCAATGCAAATGTTAACAGTAAAAAAACATACTCTTGACCAGCGAAATTGAAATATATTCAAACCATGCTATTGAAATTATTATATTGAATTTTTCTTAGCTATATTCATAAGTCGTAATAAGTGTGGAATCCGCGCAGCACTCAGCCTAAAATAAACTGAAAATGTTCCTCATTCGATGGAAGCAAAACTTTTGTAGGGCTATCTAACGGATCAGTTCAATAATAACATGATTTTGACCGCTCCGCATATTCGCTTAAAGCGCTGAGTATTCAAGGACAGCTTAACTTCCTTAGTTATTTCTAGGAACCAAAGATTAGAATGTTTATTTCCAGCTTGGAGCGAGCATTTTTTATCAATTTTTAAATTCCATTTCCGGATTTAGCTTTGCTTTAAGATCAGTTGGACTACTTTAATTAAAGTTTTAGAAAGACGTGACGATTGTTATGGGTTCTTATCGAACGTACACGCGTAGAGCTTAATCGGCGGGGCCAGTTGGAGACCTTCTTCCTTTTTGCAAGCTTTTTGATCTGAAAAAAAATTTCAATTTCGGTTTTCATGCCGATTGAAATAATTTTCATTTTTATTACTTCCTTTTTTAGTGGCCGATCACCGCTATTCATATAACACGATAAGGGCCGGGAAGAAGAAATGAAGAAAAGATATAAGGAAGTGGCCGCAGCCTAGTGGGGATTGTGTCCTCAATTGGTAAGTGTTACGCTTTCATCGACTGAACACTCACTAAAGTAAACTCTACCGCACTGAGTGCTGCATCCGCAAGGACTAGTCGTGGTTCTTACTCTTCTACTCCTGCGGATATTTAACATATGCATATATAGAGTGCTGGAATACACTAAATCGCTTTATTGATCAGATTCTAATAGCGAAAATCTTATAAGCGTTCACCTTTCCCTACAATTAGAACAATTAGAACGCTTTACTTAAGTAAAAAATATGGAATTAATTATTAGCTCTTTGAGATGCTTGCAAAGTAAATAAAAATATAATGCTAAATATCGCCTATGTACAGACATACGGAAACATGTTAATGTGCATATAAGAATTATTTATCTAAAAGTCATCTGATTTTATAAATCAGCTGCTCGAGGTTAAAAGCCCAAATCAACAACCAATTCCCTGTAGGTTTAATTTATTGTTGTCGTGTCTAAAATGAGAGATAGAGATAGAGAAGGTACTTAACCTATTCAAAGCATAGAATAAAGCAAGAATAAGAAGAGTGGTGGAATTCTATTTTTTAAACTTTTCATAATTAAGAGCGCACCCATCACGGATGTTCAAGTTTGAACGGGGTTCGAGTCGACAAGGAATATAAAATCCAGTTTCAACTCGAGGATATCGTCATTCCGAAGGAGGAGCATTTATACCTTAGAAATGCTCGTATATAAGAAATTCTTTACGCACTCTTCAAATTAGATGTAAAGTTTAAATATTTATTATTATATAAATTTTAGATAATATTAAATGAAACATATATCAAACACCACATTAAAAAAATAAGGGCAACAAATAATATAATTGATGATAAGTGTCAGTATTTTATGTTTCAATAATCAAGCCACTGCTGCTGCTCCTGCTGCTGCTGCTGCTACTGCTACTGCTGCTCTGTACATTGAGAACGATATGGCGTCTCTTCAATATATCAATCAATAAAAAGTTATAATCTCATTGCATTTTCAAAATATGAAACCACGGTTGGCCGCACGAATACATACACAAAAGCAGTAGTAATAGCAAAAGTAACAACAACAATAACAACAAATAACAATTGCTGACCATAAACCATGAATTATGAATGCCAGGCTGGAAAAGTAAAAAGTATGAATTTACACATGCATATGTAGGTGACTTTGTTTATGTGTTAGAGCATATGTTACTAAGCTTATAAATGACTTTACAATGGCCAAAAATTTTGCAATGCCATGCCTATCGGAAGAGATGACGGGGAGAAAATTTGTGCTTTTGAAAATTCAATTAATTTTCAATTATAAATATTTAAATCCATTTCTGTTTTTTTTTTTTGTATATATTTTGCTGCAGCGTTAGCCTTGGTTTATAATATGTAGATGCAGTTGTAGAAATATATAATAATTTAAAACACATGTTTGATATATGGCTTTATAATACATATAATGCATTTTATTTAATAATATCAAAAGCAATTTCGATGAGATGAGTTATGGCCAATAAATTAACTTTATCTTTATCATTTAGTCAAAAGTTCTGAAGATTTCATTTCCAATTCGACATTCAAGGGAGAAGACACGAGTATTAAATCGATATTTGCAGGTCAGGTAACCAGGTATAAGTTTCTATTACTTCAGTACGCCAATTAATCTGAGTGTAATGTTTTTGAACGAAAGAAAAAAAAAGAGAATTGAAATCAACAAATTTGCAAAATATTTTAAAGGGACATATAGCCCTTTCTTATTGGATTCATTTAGTTAATCTTACCAAACAAAAAAAAGATAAAAAATAAAAATTAGAAATTCATTCGTCAAATCTACACCTACTAGTGCTTTGCAAAAAGAAAAGAAGTCTTAAACTAACAAAATAAATCTATCTAAAATATCATGTCATTAAATTCACGCCTGTTGCAAAGGCTGGTCAGTGGCAGGCGCATACAAAGGGATCACACCTGAAGGGAAATCTACGTGAACTCATGGTATTGAATGCTCGGAATTGCATGGCAGGTTTAAGGAAATGCGTGGTTCGGTGAGTAGAAGATCTCCTACCTAAAGATATCGTCTTCGCAATATATTTTCAATAAGGTGATCCAAAAGTTCAATGCAATAGAGGAGCTTAGCGGCAAACTCATATTTCGAATTTTCCCTATATTGGCTTAACGTGGTAAGTAACAAAAAAGTCATTCAAAGAGGAGACCTTAACTTTCTTAGTCATTTCTTCGAAATAAAAATGAGGATAATTATATTCTTTTTGGGCCGCTTGGACAGCTTCAATCAATGTGAGCACCCTAACTAAAGTTTTAGCAAAGCCACATTATTACAATTCGTTTTTAAATGTAGATAGAAAGCAAGCAAGCAAAGATGGGGAAGTTGGTGACTTTGCGTCTGTCTGTAGACAATTTTTTGGATTTGAAGTAAACCTCAATTGCGGTCTTCGTGTTAAGAACAAAAAAAAAAAAAAACAAATAAATACTACATCAGGTCTAATTTGGCAAATATGGTACACTTAGCAACTCTAGTCGGGAAGCTAGTAAGCCAAGTGTTTTTCACATATTTTTTGCTGTTGACAGTATTAGTATAGAACTTGTGTAGGTTATGTAAGTATTTACAAAGTTTTCTTTTTAGTTCGTTTATGAATTTCATTTCTGTTATACTACTTTCTGATAATAGACATAGGCATTGGGACCATTTAAAATTATTACCATAAAAAGATAGTTTGTTGAGATTGCTAAAAGTGTGTTGCGGCTTCGAGATTCCTCAGGTGAGTAGCTCGTAAAATACAAACGAGACAATCGATCCGGAAAAGTCAGAAGTACATTAGCAGCTGTTTTCACATTAGTTTAGAGGCGTCAGTCGAAAATGCGCCTTGAGACGAATGAAAGCCAAAGTCTCTGCGGCCAGATTTTATCTGGATCTTCACAGATTCTACAGGCATTATGCTAGTATTAATATGAAATTTCCACTAAACCCCTAGGACAGTACACGCCTAATTTAATGTTCAACTACAATGTATGGGCAACGGACAGCTAACTTTCCATGGTTGCTCGGCCAGCATTGATGAGAGAATTTCCGATTTCAGTAGTCAACACATTCCGGAAGGAGATCCTATAATCTTTCCTGGCCATAGCAACGCCTACCTGTGTTGGGGATACACCCTGGAAAAATATAGAAAAAAGGAATATAAAAACTCGATATTAGCCTCAATTTTCTTCTCGAATATGATTGTGTTTGAAATTCGTGTGAATAGACGAACAAGTATCGCTCATATTTCGTTAAAGACTGCGTTTTCAATTATTCACATCTACTGTAATGGGGATTTCTATTAAATCCTTTCTGAGACGTCCGATTCCCTTAATATCGTTATTCATACAACAATTTTTCAAACTGAAGACTATGGGAAGTGTTCGGAAAAATGATCAAAGCTAATCCGCGTGTTCAACCAGAACGAACTGTAGGTTGATCAGAAGTTCACAAGAGTGACGGACGGACAGACAAACTGATTCTGAATCGTCGAGTACGAGAAGGACGGTATGAGCACGTATAAGAAATGAATGTGGTTTTTGTGTTTCACTTTTGCATTTTTGTGCAGAGAACTACTCCCGCTAGTGGCAGTGGAATTACTCCTTTTGCATTCCTAAACGAGGGTTATATTGCTTTAGGGAAATTGTTAACGCGTTCGTCGTTTTTCACTCAAATTACAAAAAATTCCCTACCATTCCTTCGACTCAACTTCGAACACCGAGCAATTGTACGCACTTCTAAGTTAAATTATTAGAGCATTAAACTTTTCGAAAAGAATAAAAATCAATTTTTATCCGAATAAAACCTAATAATAAATCATTTACAATATTTAATAAATATTCTTTCGCTTTATAAAGAAAAAAGCCCATCATTGCTTTCTGTTAGTTCCGAACATATTACTATGCAAAAGTTTTTACTAAAAAAAAAAAGTAATTTTTTTTCTTTTCCTATGCGATGCTTGCTTAACTGAAAACTTTTCTTTATAAATAAAAAACAGAAAACTATCGTCTTTTTTATCCTTTCACTTTTCTCGCTCTTCCTTTCCATACGTAATTTCCTTCCATTAGCATTTACGTTGTTGTGTAGCTTTTGTCCCGTTCTAGAAAATTTTCGCAGAAACAAGAGCGCAGCAGTTGAGCTAAGGAAAACCTACGCACCCAGCCTAGGTGTTTTCTACGTTAAGCAAATGCGGGAAACTTTAGAGGATTAAATGAAGGTTATATAATTTGCGTTTAGTATTAATTAAAGAATTTATATCAATAATTTGCTTTATATTTTCCTTTACGGTTTCTTTAGTCGCTTCTGTGCTTTAGTTGGCATTAAAAACTTTTAATTGAAAGTTCGCTTCTTTTTTTTTTTTTGCTTCCAACTTTTTTTTGTTGTCTTCCTTGTTTGTTTTTACCTTAAGTTCTATAAGTAATAAAATAAAAAGAAAGTAAATTCAATTAACAAATTTAAAATTTTCTCCTTAATTATTTACAGTTTAATTATTTTAATATTATCATTAAACAGCTCAAACAACTTGATAATGGGCAGTACTTAAAAAATCTTTCTAATTTTCTGTTTTTCCATTAAATGAAGAGAAAAATTGAACGGTAAATTTTTGCCATTCACGACAAAAAAAACTGTCATACTCATTTTCGTTTTGCGCTTGTAACTACAAGAACGTGAATTTCTAACACATTACCTATCGCTTATGTTTGCAAAAAAAAATTTCCTCTGATATCGGATGAAAAGCGCTAATAAGTATAAAGAATTCGATAATGAGAGTACTTGGTATTCTATTCTTTCTTGCATGATACTTTCAGCACTCTAGAAGGAATCGTTTTAGGAAGGACGTTTAGAGCTCGCATCTGATAGTAATTTAAAAACAAAAAGCCTATCATATTAAGATAATCGCGGAACGCACGAGAAATTATCTGCAATAACCAGCCTTTAAAAAAAAGGGGGAAAAGTATTCACAATGGCAAGCGATACTATTGCTAAGTTGCAAGATTACACAGACTCTCTAATTAAAAAGGCAGAACAACTGATTACACAGGGTTTCCCAGAGAGAATAATTCAGCTTAATGAATTGCTAGCTACGCCAATGTTCTGTGAGCGTAGATTTTCTGATGTCCATCAACATCTGAACATTCCAGTGCCGGAGCCTGTCTTGGTTAATGACAACGATGGCGATGGTGATAATGAACAACCTGCAAAGAGACCACGTACGGTACCAACCTTAGTTTCTGGCGTTAAGGTCACGGATTTACCAACCGGCAGAGTAACCTGTAATGCATCGTTATGTGAGATAATAGACATCATTAAACTTATAATGCACAAGCTGGTAGAGGACTTGAATTTTCTTAAAATGTGGATTTACTTTATGATACCGAAAATCGAAGATGGCAATAATTTCGGAGTCTCAATTCAGGCCATCGTCCTGGAGGAAATAGAAATCGTTAAAACGGAAGCAGTTCCCCTCTTTGATGATATATGTGTTTATTTTGTATCCCGTGCCAAACTCGTCGAAAAAGTCGTAAAATATCCGCACATTGATGATTATCGACGCGCTGTTGTCGAGTTAGATGAGAAGACGTATGTGGACTTATGGCGGGAAATTTGCGAAATTAGAAACCGATATTCATTGTTGCATGATGTTGTTACCAAAAATATGAAAAAACTTAAAAAACCGCGTTCCTCCAATGCTGATCTTTATTAACGAGAAGCTCACAGCTCTTCTTCTATATAATTCTCGGTTTACTTCTTATAATATATTTGATAATACATTTTCTCTTCCAACACAATTAAGGGGTTAAATATTTCCATAATTACACAAACATACTCATTAACCCGCATTATTAACAGATTGTTCGTTTTATTATAAAATTAGTCAAAAAATATACAGCCCGTTGAATGTCACTATTGAAGGGGAAAGCGTTATTCAATGCGTAGAAGTATCTTGCAAGTTTTTCATATCTTTGCACTTGTTTTCCTTATTTCTGTCAATTCTTCCAACGCGCTTTTTACTCTTATCGTTAGAAACTTTTACCATCGCATGTTCATTGATAGAACCAGACAATTGATTCCTATGAACCAAACCGGGACATTCCTGTAAAAGAGATACGGGGTGTATTAGTTTCCACATCTTCGTCAGAGTAAGAATTGCTATGGGAGAGATAGCCATGACTCGGCAAGTGTGAGTAAAACATTACCAAGAGATAAGGTTTTGAAGGCTATAAATGCATTTAAAAATGCACTACTAAATAGATACACTTTCTTACTCAATTTTGTTGCTGTTTGTTTTTTTTTTTTTTTTTTTTTTTTGGAAAAATGGGAAGATACCGATTAGCGAGGGCCACATCGAAACGGGAGTTCTATGAAATTGAACGAAACGCTCAAATATGGGCTCAGGGTAGGTAACGTGTTAAGCAATGTGGGGGGTATAATCGTTTAACATTTGTCCGTTTATCTGACCGTCTGTCCGGGCTTTGGTTGCCTCTTGTTTGTCCTTCCTTTTTTCTATTTTTAACGATTTTGGGCACTCGTTTGCTCTAAAGGCCAATGCTACTTGTAGCAATCTGGGAGAGAGTGAAAATCGACTTACATTTGAAACGAATGCTTTGGCTAAATTCAAATTCGAAAATTTACACAATTTTATATTTGCAGGACACCTGCATAAGTGTAATCAATTTTTTTGGGATATCCCATAAGTGCTAGAGTATATAATTTCTGAACTTCGATCTTCAGCTAATGGACTATGTTGTTCGGTTGATACAATATCTTTATGCAATGAGTTCTCTTCAACATGTCATGGACTACAAATTCAAAGGCACCTTGTTTGGGTTTTAGCATTCAGAGATGACACTTTTGTAAACTGTAGCGGCGACTGCTTTAATTTACTCCATCAAAATGCAAAAACAGTTCTTCTGCGGTATGAAAATGCTTTCATAGCGAGGTAGCTTCGTTTCTCTGCACATGACCAACGCATGACTTAAAACCTATATTAGAAGTCATAGAGTATATCTTTAGGAACTGGCGCTTGAGCACTTTGTTGAGATCGTGAACGAGTGTGTGTAACTTGTAATGTTTTCGCTCAAGTTAGTTTCTTAATTTTCATCTCGCCTAACTAATCTTTTTCTTTTTACAAATTGGTAGCGAATGCACGCGTTAGCAGACACTTTTTGTGATATATGACCTTGGGACATGAATCGTAAAGATATTTCTTGAGAAGGCTTTGTTTCCGCATCTAAGTCTTGACTCACAAATTTAAATAAGCAATTTTCGTCAAACGATCCAAAATATGTCGAGCTTCAATTAAATTTTCTCCCCTAAGTGTAATAGAACGGATTGATATGTTTATGGCATTGAGACTGAAATGGGTTTTAAAAGATTCGACCCGAACCGTGTGCAATGGACATATCATTACTACTTTCATACATTTTTCTCTCGTTTCTGTTCTCTTTCTTATGCTATGGTCTTTAGCTTAGCGCTTGTTTTGCAAAAATATTAAACAAAATTTAAACACATAGAGCATGCTGTTGGATAAATTGAAACAAATGTACTTGAAAAATAATCAGAGCATTATAAGTGTACACTAGAAGTTGTAATAGCGGATCCGGTGGATGAGTGTGTGTCTGTTTAAGTGTCAGAAAAGAATTTTATAGTAATTTTTTCAAATTATTTTCCAAGTTTTTCTACTAAATGATAAACGCCTGGAATTAGTATTAACATGAAAAGAATTGCAAAAACGTTTATGATTTTTTTAAGAAAATTTAATGAATTCTAACATTTTTGTAGTTTTTCAATTTAAAAAAAAAAATTATAAACATGAAGCTTCTCCAGTATTATTATTATTAACATTGAACATTTATTTATTTTTTTTTAGCTCCTTGAAAATGCTCCCTTTAAACTGTCAAAGAAAATTTCATGATATTAAATCGAAAGAAATGTAAGAAGGTATCATTTTCAAGCCGAAACCCATTATCAAGGAAATTGATTCACTTAGGTTGACAAATGCGGACTCATTTCTTGGTCTAGTTCTTCTATTTGATTATAAACTTCGATTCTGCGAAAGAAGCTAGAACAGTGCTCGAATTTTTATTAAATGCTGGTCGAGGGAATCCGGCGACCCATATTTAACAAAGAAACTCTATGTTTGCTTAGTTCTATATATACACCGAAATATGCCTCGGTTGTATGTTCTTATAATTGCCAGGTTAATTTTATTGAATCCTTGTAAAGGCAGTTTCTGCCTTTTGCGAAACGACACTCACGTGTCGTTTTCCAATGCCAAACACTTACACTCCAAAACGTTTTAGGAAGGAAGTGCACAAGATCTTTTCGATGGGCTGTAATTGAAACATTAGGCCTCTCCTTTGTACCCTTGATCGGAGGATAAGAGACATGATCATCATCATTTTGCCAAAACGTTTGCAACTCACAGAAGGAAGCCGCTGAGCTTCTATATAAGGTAAACATATTCTTTATTCGCTTTATATTCAAAAATGATTCAAGCATGCCCGGCTGTCTCTGTTTGTCTCTCTGTCTCTCTGCCTGTCTGCCTGTGCAATGTCTATGTTAAACATGTTCCTGCACAAAGAGTGGCCTGTATGCGGATTGGCATTGAAACTAAGGCAAATCGACCAAACGACACGACTGTTGAACAACATAAGCAGAGATCGCTCTGATTTTTTTTGCTCATTACATATAAACCACAACAGATTCAACGCTAAAAATCTGTATATATATTGTTTGGGATGTCCTGTGGTACATGTGTGGAATTGGAAAAAATCACCTATGCCTAATGAGTATTATGAAATATTAAAAATTTCACTTAAAACGTCTGGAGCACGTAGAAAGAAGCTTCAAAGACCTTCCCCAGTTTACCTATTATTGATCATTACTAAACCGTGACGGGTATAAAAGTCTCGATCGTTGCCTTCTTCCTCTTTTTTTTAGCCTTGACACAAAAACCAACATTATTGAAACGTCTTAAGTACTTTTCCAGCATCAATTACACCACCCACCACAGAGCTCCTTGGACTAAATGACTGCTTTGTTTAATATTTTTCAAGGGTACTTTTTCTCTCCATATTTAAATGTTGTGCTTAACATCGATTATTATTATGCCATCTGTTTTCCTCCCACAAAACAATTGTCGAAGAAACACTTTTTTTACTGGATTGACCCTTTAATACATTGCGGAAGCAAACCAATTTCGGTCAAAGCGTAATTCATTGTTTTTCGTGTAAAAGTAAGTAATTTTTTGCGAAAAAGGACTTGGTAATGAGGCGTTTCATGATATGTATATAAGTAGAGTTACGTTGCGTATATGTAATCTTTCTTAATATGTTTTTTGATGCTAATTGACTCTTTATGTATTATTTAGTCGTTGGGTTTTATTCGCCTTTTAATAAATTCTGCATTGAAAAGAAAAAGAGACTTTAAGCGATTGGAAAATGTGTAAGACGAAGATTTATAAATATTCATATATACGTGTCTGGATGGATGTAAGAATAAAAATCATAACCGTACAAAATTGTGTGTATTGTTCACATTCATCTCCTATTCTTGTGTAGAGAAAAATCAAACACAAAATTCCAATTTAACTTTGACGTCATTCCGAGAATTGTTAGGCAGAGAAACACAGAAACAGAACAATGAATAGAATTCTATTAAATATTTTATGTATGTATGTATAAGTACATCCTATATAAATGTATTTGATTGACATTTTCGTTTCACTAAATGTTGCGGTATTTGTTCTCCTCCTTGTCTCTATTGTGAGAGAAATACCTCAGAGTCAGATGTCGTATAAAATGGATTTTATTTCAATTTCGATTATATATTTTCCGCAATCAGTTCAACGAAAGAATGAAAAAAAAAAAAGAAGCATATATGTATAATATATAAATATGTATATATTCACGACATATGCATGTTTACGAAAAACTTTCAAGAGGAAACCGCAAATTCAAAGAGGTCTCCACAATTTATTAAAAATGGTTATGTGATATTCTCTTCGGAAACTTCTCAATATGTGTACGATGTAGGTAAGTGCTTGTGCAGTCTTTCATATGGAAAAATATAAACTATGGAAATACGTGTCAGGGAAAACTATTTTCATATATTGTTGATTGGATTGGACTCTTCTTTATGTTTATTTAATTGTCTAGATTTGGCAAAATCTCTTTTTAAGCATTTTGTTGAAAATACTTTTCTGTTTTACATTGTTTTGTTGTTTATTGCAATTTTTCAATATTTTTCGAATAATTAATATTTGAGGTTTTGTGTCTTACTTAAATGTTTTCAATCATCAAAGTAAAATGTCAAAACTTTTTTGAACTTTTTTTATTTAAAAAGCATATTACATCTTATGTGGTAAGCATGTGTGCCTTAGAGCGAATTGTTCATTTTCATCGTCATAATAACCTCTCGGGGTTTTTTTACCAGGCATATTAAGTCGGTGCGAATCTTTACAACACACAAAAGGACTTTAGATACACCCATGGCTGATCAGTTGATTAAGTATGACTTAGTGAATGGATTTAAGCCCGTCTGTCCGTCTGTCCCTATCGTTTTCTTGTGTTCAACCTGCAAACCGCAATTTTTGTGATACTTTGTTATAATTTGGTGTAATAATTGAAAATAGTTGCGATTGGTCCACCTCTTCGATCATTTCCCCTCCAACGCCTTGTTATATGAATACTTCAGGGCGGTGTAGAGTATTAAATGCTTTTATTCTTTGTTCGTTGACTTTCTCTATCACTTTTCAGGTTGCAGCGCAATTTCGATGCTAAAAAACCTCTAAGCAATAGTTTATAATTTATTTTCCAAACCTCAAATTCAAGTAGCTCGGGGGAAATAAAAGGAATAATGATCCAAATGATGCCGGGTTTTTCACTTTCCGAGTTATGGTGCTTATATGTGACGCATGTCATTCATGTCACCGTGGTTTTGGACAAATTCGACAGGTTCCCTTTTTTGGAGCAGCAATTCTTTAGCACAAGTCTTGTATTAAAGTGATTCAAGATTCGAAGTCGGTTTAAAACTATTGACAGACAACCTGCACAACCTCAAAGAATTATCAATTGGGAGAAAATATTTACTGAAGCTCTCTTACAAAATTGCACTTAAACATTGAACTTTATTTTTTTATTTATCATCCTTGTTCATAATTAATAAAAAGATTTTTCAATTTTTTTAGATGTGTGTGAATTGAGACTTATAAGATGTCGTACGAATCGTCATATTTTCGCCATTTAATTTAATTCTATTAAAAATTTCCAATTAGAAGGAAAGGGAAATGATTTGAATTAGGTTTTCATCTGTCTCTTCTTTATCACGTTTCGTACATAGAACAAGTATTCATGCAGTCATCAATAAGCTATGCCGGGGGAAATTAATGTTTTTGTTTTAGAGTGCACATTGTCTTTATGTCTTTGCTTTATACCTTTGGAGTTTTCCTTAAAGAGGATAAAATATTTGTCAGCGTAAAAGTTAAATTTTTTTCTTGATTTACTTCAAATTAATTTTAAAGCAACGAAAAGAATTAAAGTTGTACCGGTTCTGAGGAAATCGGTGATGGATGTATAGTGAACCAGGTGACCCAGATGGTCCTTCCACGAAAATTTGAATTTTTATCTCGTTTCCTACTTTGAAAATTTGTATTTCACCTACTTAAAGTCGAAGGATGTGTTGAGGTTTAACCTTCATCCGTGTGCATGTTTTCAGTTATTCCAGTTTATTGCACTTGTACTTAGTTCACTTATATCACCAATGGATTATAATAATCATCCATTTGCTTGCTTATGCGCTAAAAGTAGCAAGGGTACAGTAATAACTTTTCGATTGCACAAATTTACTTATGACTTCACGGGATATTATTCGTGGTTTTTACCGCTAATCTTGGCTTACAAACATGTTTTTCCTTATGCCTTTATTAACGGTTACTCCGAACGATATTATCACTGGAAGCGAAACGTAGGAAGGAAGTAGGTGTGGACAACTTCCTCGGTACCCCTTCTCAAACAGGCACTCTGGTTAAAATTTTATTTCGTCAAGTACGATTCTGAATTATACCCGGTCATATCGTATGGTCTGTTGATTGGCAATGCGATTCGATTTATAGATAGACTTACACTGACCCTTAAGCTTAAGTTAAATCTATGTGTTGGGTTAAAATGAGGGGCAATTTTACTCCTCCCAATATGTGGGGACTAACTTAAAAATAAATTTTACCATTTTAGTGCAATTATTGAATTATCGATGGATAGCCTACAAAATTTCTTCAGTTTCTAATTACTATATACTCTGCTCTTATAAAAGCAAAAAAAAAAAGGGAAAAAATATTTGGATTATGTTTTGCCAGATGCTCTAGCGATTCTCCACGGACCGGAGAATATATTAAAAAAAAGAGAAGAAAATGCCTACAACAGAAACAATCAAGATATCATAATATTTCATTTAATATTTTATGAAACACTTAAGTCCGACATACATATGCACACTTACTTGGCTGCTTAGAAGACATTAATACTACGAATAGTTTACGTAAGCACAGGAAAAAATTTTGCAATATTCTTGCTTGGCTTTCCAGCCAACACCTGACAATCAAAAAAAAAAAAATAATAATAATAATAATAATTTAAACATACTAAGTTTGTTATCACTTTCGTCTTATGAACATGAAATCCTAAAAATAGGCTTGGACTTAAACTAATATTTCTAAGCAACGAAACACTGAAAAGCATTTCACTTTATTTTTCTTATGTGTGTTACCTAACATCAAATTAATCAAATATACTCAAATAAAAACGAACATTTACCTGATAGTAGTAGTGGTAGTAGTAATAGTAGTAGTAGTAGTAGTAGTAGATAGTAGGCCTTCAACATATTCTTCGGTTAGTTCAAGTGCTCTTCTCTTCACTCACATAAATAAGATACGATTCAGTATGAAATGAAAAAAAAAAAAAAAAAAAAAAAAACGGAAAATATAACGGAAATGATGTTGAAATAAAGTGTACTGCAAAATCCACTTTTGTCGGTTTGTTGATGTGTTTATATATGAAAATTATAAATAAGAACTGAAATGAAGATTAGATTTTTTTATTTATTCTTTTTTTTTATTTTATAAAACTCTAGAGAGATTAGAAAAAGAATAAAAAAAATGTCAGATGATTTTTACCTCTTCCCAGCATTTCATTTTTCTGCTCTAGTTTTCTGCGCCGGATATGAGAAACTAATGGAATTTCGTGGATTGAGTTTGAAAATCTAGTGGAAATTCTTTTCTAATGTCTCTATGCATACGTAGAAGCTTATGTATGTCAATGTTTTATTATTATATTATATTTGTATGAATTATTGAGATTGAGATATAAAAGAACATCATGTTTGCCTGACTAAGTATTCATTTGTAAAAATTTCTCTTAAATAACTTATAAAGTTATTATCATTACGACTAAGAGTCTTAGGATAATGAAAAGCTGCATACAAATGAATCAGAAGGAAATCAAAAATAAAACATAAGACTTGCATTAAATATGAATTTAGTTAGTTGTAAAAAAGATTGTGTGATAAAGAGTTTTAATTAAATTTTAGTTTATTATATTTCTATATTCTCATAAGTAGAGTAAATAGTCCGGTAGAAATATTGTAGAAAAGTAAAATGCTGCCATATTGCAACTCTGATGAATTAAATGTTACTGCCTACATAGTTAAATTTTTAGTTAGATTTGTGGCGTAACGTAAATTAAAAATTTTTAAATTCGATTGCCGTAAATCTTTATTTTCGACTCCTGAGTATTTGGAATATCGGGAAAGATACCTAACGTGAGCTATTCTATACTGGTCTTGACTGCTATTCTTGATAGAATGCGCGCTATTATGCTTTTCTCTCAATCATTGGTATTTTGCTATGATCACAGTATGACCAGAGTATTTTGTAATCACGGTTAGTTTATGAAGAAACCCTTAGATCGAAATACCATACAAAGCCATTGCACTAGAATAAATAACTATATGCACTGCCTGTTTGCGATCAATGATAGGAGATTTGAAGATGCCATACACTGAATTACTGAGATACGGTTACTCCAATGTGCGTGCGATGCATATGCTGCAATCCAGGGCGAATTTTGATAACAAATTTGAGGGATATATTATTTCACCGTTACACCGTAGATTTATACATAATAAAATTCGAACTGGAACGCCCTGATGCGTTAAAAGCGCCATAACATAAAAGACAACCTAAGACATAGAAAAAGAAAAAAAGAAAATCGTTTCGTTTGCTATTTGCCTTTTATTGTACTTCTGAATATTGTTTGAATTCCAAAAATTCTATTTTTTACAAATTCATAAAGTTCGCAAATGCAATCCCTCCTTAGATGATAAATAAAGAAGAAGCAACGCCTCGGAATATGTCGCAAAGTAGCAAATCATTTTTTCAACAGTAACCCATTCATTTTCGTCGTCATATATTCGTATTCATATATTCATGTTCATAAGCTTATTTACATATTCATATGCATATTCATATATTGATACTAACATTCATACTCATATATTCGTATTCAAAAAAGTCAATTGATATGTACGTATTTATATTCATATTTATATTCACATTCATATTCATGTTAATACATTTATATTAATATACTCTTATTCATATAGTCCTATTTATATATTCATCTTCACTTATATTCATATTCCTTTATTCTATTCTATTTTTCATATTCATGTATATACATTCAATTGTTTCAATTCAAATATTCACATTCATATGTTTACATACTCACACTCATATCTAAATATTCATTTTCATGTACTCATATTCATATATTCGTATATTTATTTGTTTCAATTTCTATAATCATATTCATACATTTGCATGTACTGATATTCATGTATTCATATGTTCATATTCAGGTACTCATACTCGTATATATATATTTATATTCATATATTCATATTCATATAGTCATATTCATATATAATATATATACATATATATGCATAAATATTCTTTTTTTTTCAATTTGTATATTCCTATTCATATTTTCACATACATGTACTCATGTTCATATATTCATATTAATGTACTTGTATACGTACAGTCATATCCATCAATTCATATTCATATTTTCATATTCATATTTTCATATATTCATATATTTATAATCATATATCCACATTCATATTCATACCAGCAAATCTATTTATTTCGATATACGGTTTTATTTTCATTATCTTAATAATAAGTCCTAATGCTCCACATATATATTTTGAAACTTAGTTTGCTTTTGGTGACATCTAAATTACTTAAGAAGCTGGATGAAAAATCTCTTTTAAAATTTTACTGAAATGCTTTGATAATGAAAATTGTATTATATTTTTTAAAGAAAACTTGCTTTAACCTCCGCGATATATATGTGTATGTTAACATCTTTCTTTGAAGCTTATCTCCTCTAGATGACGTTACCGGGAGATTTCTTTCAAAGTTTCTTTTAGTTTTATGCACATTTCATGATTTATTTGTGCATGAGTTAAGCTCTGCTTTTCCATTCACTGCGTAGTGAAATAAAAGAGAGAGTAAAACGTTAAGCAAATATTTATGACAAGTAAAAGTTCTTCCATTTTTATTTCCTCCAGAAAGTTTACCGTTTCCGTTTCGAAAACGCATATCTTTTCCTAAAACGTTGAAGCATTTCTAAAATATGTTTAGATATCTTCTTTTTCTTTTAATCTACTATTTAAGAATTTAAATATAAATCATTAGCATATGCACGCTGGAATGGAGGACAATAATTATTACTAAATGTGGACGCAGCTTTGTCAAGTTTGAATCAACAGCCTGATGATGCAACAAAAGGAAGACATATTTTGATAAACGAATAGATTAAATAGTGAAAATCGTGTTTATCAAGTTTACTTCAATTTTTTTCAATAAAGATGACTTTGAAAATTACTATATAGAACGAAACAAATTCGACGCAAAACACGTAAAATGTTTTTACTTTACTGTGGAGAATAAAAATGGAATCTACAAATGGGATTTATTCTATCTGATACATACATACATACATACATATATATACATACAC
The DNA here is from genome assembly GCA_001077435.1 of Glossina morsitans morsitans. Classification (NCBI taxonomy): domain Eukaryota; kingdom Metazoa; phylum Arthropoda; class Insecta; order Diptera; family Glossinidae; genus Glossina; species Glossina morsitans. Next base: position 42,819 of record CCAG010022780.1, read on the forward strand.
ATAAATAACATTGAAAGTTAATTAAAGATAAATGGGTGGCTGCCCAACTTGCTGTAAATAAAATTTCTCTAAAGAATTTAAAAATTTCATCCAGCCAAAGTCAATCAATTGTTTGTATTGTTTGGCAAGAGAATGACAAATTCTAGTTGAATAAAGGTAGGTACATTCGTACCTACTCGTACGCACATAGAAACGAAACATGAAAAACATATTTTAAGCTTTTCCAAGCATACTTAACTACCGCAAGCAAAAGTAACTAACAAACAGTATGTTCGCTTCGAAGTGAATCTTGTACCCCCTTCATTTGCCTTAAGAAGTTTTCTTTTAACTGTCAATATCAATAAAGCCGTCCCTACTTCCATGAACTCGTAAAAATGGTAGATTTTCAGCTATAACGGGGCTACTGATAGAAGTACTCTTCCGTACGGAACTATAGGTTATGTTTCATAATAAATCTGGGATTAATGAAAGTTACCGTGAACTTATTTAAGTGGAAGGAGAGTCCGGCATACGTCAAGTGGAGTCAAATAAGATTTTTAGTAAAATTAAAGCAAATGCCCCTTCGCTAACCAAGTGCAAACAAGTGTAATACAACGACTGGCACCCTTAGCCTCGCTTTTGTTATCCTATCTAAAGCGTCATTTTGCGAAATATTTGCGAATGATTACACCCTACATCACTTGTGTTGTACATCTCTGAATTGAATAACACATGTCTGATGCCTGTCTATGCATATTTGTTTTCTGATAAAAATTTGGGCACAAAAAGGTCAAGTGTTTGGTCATATTTTGTGATGAAAATTGGTTTCAGGTAGTACTTTGACATAGAAATGAACCGTACCAAACTTGGATTACGTAGGTTTATTTTTAGATCACACTCACGAAATGTAAACTTTTGTATGGCGACAAAGATCGATTATACGAATTTTATAATGATACGTTCGTAAACAATAATCTTTGAATGGAAGATTAATTTTTGCAAAATGTGGACCACATCTGTTTAGGGTTTGTGGATCTTTTCCTTATAACGGCTGATAGGAAAAGTGTACTTTTAGAAAGAAACAAAGTATAACTTTGGATACTTTATAATGAAGATAAAGAAGAATAAATGAAGAATTGTACTAGGGCATCTGAATGGCAGGTCTCACTGGATCAAAAAACATGCTTGGAAATGTGTACAACGCTTTCGCCCAGTGTAATATGCCGTATTAACGCAAGTCAAATAGATCAAATAATATCCGATCGACTTGCGAGTTTTATGCACAGGTTAGAAGTGACTGAAACCATCCGTTTTATTTCTTTCTACTTACTACGTTTTTAACTGAAAGCTCAGCTCAAAAATTATAATCGAATAATTTTGAAGAATACTGTACCCGATTGACAAAGAAAAGAATTCGGAATTGGGGTATTAGGATCTTAACTAATTAAGTATAACTAATAAGCAAGGGGACATAGGACGACATTTTGGCTTTTCAGATTGATGACTTTCGATCACATATGCCAAACTTTGGCTGGGTTACCTAGAGCTGAACTAGAATTCCCAATTATTCCACTATATTCATATGAGTTTGCTTCTTTCGTTTCATACTGGCTTCAATCGAAGACTTTACTGTCTGACGATAATAAAAAGATAGGTCCATTTGTATACACTCTTGAACGGACAATAATCTCTATAAAATATCTCGTGCCATATATCACACCTTTGGGTGAATACTTAGAGTTCTCTTGACGTCGCAAGCAAATGGACCAAACTGATGTATCAGCTGTCCTGTATATTTTAAATGTAGAATATAATAAAATTTATGACTTCAAGATGTTTTACAAGAAAAAACGGAGAGAGAAGAACTTTCCGGCTTACTTCGTTGCCGTATTAAATCACTGAAATGGAAATGACATTTTTCTTTTTGCACGCTTGCATACATGACGAACTTTTGCATACCTATGAAGTAACATAAAAAGTGCTGCGCCTTGAATAGGTCAGTTTCTCTACTTTCAATTCATTCATGTAATACATATTCACACAAACCGACGACGTTTTAGAAATGCTAATACGAATCCTTAATGTTAAGCTCAATATTATTTAGCGTATGAAATAGATTTGCGTATTTTATACACACAATCTCCGTTGCTTGTTTTCTCTCTTCTGTTTTTTTTTTTTTTTTTGCTTTTTCCACGTTCTTTATACATCACTTCATATATCAATACAATTTTATTTTTGTGTTTCGTACTTGAGAAATTTTCACATTAATTGCAAGCGTCAATGCATAGAAAGGAACTTTTTAAATGTACACAATACCAAATAATATATATACGCAATTCCATAGACGACGACTTATATGCAATCTATGCAATGCAGACGAGAGCGACTAAGCTGCAGAAAGAACTTTGAATGCATTTATTTGTTTATGTTTTTTGACACAATATTTACATTAATAAAATGTTACAATACGAATTTCTTTTTAGGCATCCAGTCAGTCCCGTAGTTTTGCAAGCAAATCAAACACATATCACAATACATACATATACATAATATCTAACGGTATATATATGTATGTGTGTAAACAGAAATTTTCTCTCTTTTTTTTACCATATACATGAATTTTTTGTTGATGTTATTGCGTTATAAATACGGGTAAAAGCATACCTCTACGTAGGAGAATATATGCTTGCGTTTGTGTTGAGTGTTACTTTTGAATATTTCATATTATGCACGTTGAGTAAATTTCATCAGAAATATGCACTAAACGGAAATGACTTTTTCACAACATATATTTATTGTTTTTAAAAATTTTTTTTTTCTTTTTTTATTAAAACAAATCTCCATTTAATATTCTGAACGTTCGGAAACCGGATTTGGGATTTTTAGATGCCATAGGATTTTTGTTTATATTTTACATAAATGAATAAATGAAAGTTTAAAAAACGACTGAGAGAAAAAAAATCTAAATAAAAAATAAAACAAAATTAATTGCAAATAAATGACAAAAGTTGAAAAGTTTCACAAAATATATTTAAAATGCGGTCACATTCATAGATAATGAGAGATTTATAGAAACAATGATACTAAGCATCCGCGCACAAATGGATAATAGAGGCAAACTTAGTTTCTCATTACTTTCGCCATGCTTATGTCTTGTATAGGGTGTCCTAAAAAATAAACAGGGTTTAAATTAAATAGAAAACGGAATCATTTTTTTTTAGGACAAATGTCCTATGCGTCTTTGTGGGAAATTTTCTAAAACCAATTTGCACAAATATGGCCGAATTTCGTTGATGCAGTGTCGAAACTCCTTCTTCAATGCTCGAGTGGTTTTGTTCTCGTTGGCATAGCGCTTTGACGTCAATAACCCTATAATAAGGAATCTAGGGGACTACTTCTGATCATCGAAACGAGAGAATGCACGACCAAGCAATGGCTCATGCATAAATTTGATTGCTTCACAGGATGTGCAGCACCATTTGGTTGCAACCAGATGTCGTCCACATCAATATCATCCGACGTGTGGTTCAAAGAGTGACGGGTGTATGCATTTGTTTTTCGACAATCACTTCGGGATTTTCTGAACCTCAAATACGACAAATATGAAGATTAACAAGGCTACCAAGATAACCATATTTTTTATGACATTTGCGAGGTATGGACGCCATTATTTTTGAAATATTGTGCAACAGTGAAAATGCATTGCTCCCTCATATAATGGTCCATTGCTCTCCAGCTGCTTTTTTTTTGGATTGCCAGCACTTTCCCGCATGAATGGCGACCAATTCAAATCTTACATAGATTGTGGGACATGATGTAATTAACTGCATTTGAATTTGACCATATCCGGATTTTTGTCGATTTGATTGCTCTTGATAGAATTCTGAAAATCGTCGAAATTCGCAAGAAGCAGCACGCATCTGTATATAAGTTTAGAGCTAAAAATAGTAAAATGTTCATAACCTTTTTGTCCGTAAGCGGATGATGGGTGTTATGTGAATTCGTGGCGCCTTTCTTAAAAGCTTAGTATTGTTAATCTTCCCTCTTGATATAGCAAAATATGACCAATCTTTGCAAAAGTATTTTTGATTTTTAATAATTTTTTCGCTTTATACTAAAAAATTATAAATAAGGTTTATACTAAAGCTTTTTATAGGCTGTGGAAACCGCAATTGTGCAAATGTTAAGGCATCATTACAAATCGAATCGGGCGACTTCGAATGAAATCAGTAACGATTGGCCACGTCGCCCCTTTCCCAGGTAGATATTGAAAAAAAAAAGCGCTTAATGGTGTGCTTTTTACCAACTCGATTTTCAATTCAAGTAGGAGTCGAGTTCAATTTAGTAGCAACTATCTCATAATTACGGTATCGTCCGCACGAAAGCTTTTTACACACTTACAATTATATATTAGGATAGATTACTTGATTTATTCTAAAATGAAACTGTGCCAATATAAGTATAGAGGCACAAGAAAAGAAATACGCATAAATAATTTTGTACAAGTGAGCACTGAATTTAGTTTGTGGTGGGATCAGAGTTACCTATTTTAATAAGCTTTTTAAGTGAGATGAACAAATCGGATGGATATGGAGCGAATAGGGGCTACTGAACTTATGTGGCAATGAATTGAAAAAATTAAATAAAGGTTAAATAAAGATTACAGGAAAAAATGTGCGCTGGAGGGAACTTCTGGTCATCAGCGTGGGCATCTCTAAGCAAGCAAAAATATCCTTTTCATAGTACATATCTCTAACTAATTAATAGCAAATCTTTAATTAACATTTATTTTAATTAATTGCAATCAACGTTAAAGGCACATTATTTTTGATAATGATATACTGTCCCTTATGTATATTATATATACATATATATACATTTCCTTATGTGTGCTTAAAACAGTTGTAAATGAACCTTTCTCTCAAAAAATTTGTGCTCCCCTGTCATACTGGAAAAGCACGGAAATGGTAACAGATATTGTCATTTTATCCCAATTGTGGTAAATTCCACAAAGAAGCTAGATGACATGTGATCCTATTTGCCCTTGATCGAAAAGTAGGCCGCATGAAAAAAATGGTTATACCGGCATTAAAGTCTAGAACTACGGACGTTTTTGTGTAAGTACTTTTGGCGAAGAGGATCATTGCCACGATCGCCTAAAACAGAAAGAAAACTGCGACTTGGCACAAAAATTTCTTGATCAACTAACACGCGCTTATAATAGATGAGAAACCGAGACAACCTCAAAAGAATACTGACAATTTTGTCCTATTTCGTTTGCAATCCCTCAAAGATACTTCGAGGCTTGAAAATGGACGTCAACGGAATCTAGTAAAAACAAGGAAAATATTATGTCAAAATCTAATAAGAACAAGCATATATACAAGTAGCGATGAGATTTGTGCAAGTTGACAGAAACACTAGGCCCTGATCCTCGCTTTTGCCTCGATTTATATGGGGCAAAGTAAAATTGTGTGGCGCATGCTATATGAACACCTCGGGGCTGGGAGTAGGTAGGCGGGCGCTTTTTTAAATACGTTTATTTGAACGGTCAAACTGACAGATTGATCTCTCTGGTAAGATGAGGGGAGTTAGTCCAAATGTAAAACTGGCTTCTATATCTGAAATCAATCAATCGTACACCTAATAGCAGTTTGCGTACTTCGAAATTCGTCATTTACGCCCAAGCTGTGCCCATTCTCTTACGGTTGTAACGTATTTGTGTTAATAGATGTTTGGAGATCTCCTATAATTATATCTCTACTTCATCACATTGCGAGGTTATTTTTTTTTTTAATATTTGACCGGTGAGCTGCATGCGAGTTTTGATTTTCGCAATCTATATTCGGTTCGATCCGAATAATAACTCCTTCCCTTTTCCCATCTAAGACAGATGTGTGTTCTTATTATAAAAATTTATGAAAAAGTTTGTTTTTTTTTTTTTTTTTTGTGCGAAAACAATTTAATTAAAATTATTGCTTAAACATGCCAAGGTAAGCAAAAAAGTTACGTTTTATCCAAAACGGAAAAAATTTCGCTTTTGTGTGTGTTCGTTACCTGGCGAAATATTTTCAGTTATAATATTTGAAAAATAATAACATGAAAAAAGGTTGAAACGAAAAATGTAAAAATTCCTCTATGCAGCAAAAATGTTTATTGCTTTTGTAGTTTTATTACAAGTATTACAATTTTATGACCTTCCCGTTTGCCATGTGATGCACGAGTAAGCATTTCTCATACAATTACACGTAAAAATGCTTTTCTTCACATAGAGAGCCAGCCCTGCTGTAGGCTGTTCTAGAAATGAAATCATAAAAATTTTACCGATTTTATTTTTTTAGCCTCTTTTCAGTAGTTCAGTGTGCGTGCGTGTGTGTGTGTGTGTTTGCATGCACTTGTGGCCAAAATTTCACAACATATGTTCTCTTCATTGTATATTGATATGAATGAATGTATGAATATCCATAAATATATAACTAACATGCAAAAACAACAACCAACAGCTGTTATGTTAATACCTGGAATTTTATTAAAAAAGAAAACGACAAACCAAGAAAACCATTTGCATTTTTATATTTGAAAATTAAGAAAAAAAAAAAAAAAACCGAAAACAGAAGAGAAACAAAACCCTTTTCTCTAGAGCGCCTCATGGTGAATTCATTAAACATTTACAAAACTGTATAGCTTTTCGATTTTAGAAAAGTTTCAAATCTTTTCTGATAGATGTGCTCTGAGAAAAATTGATTTGTAATTGACTAAGTCACATGTATGTGTGAGTGTGTGTGGAGATACGTTGACAAATTTTTCGCAAAAACATGTCTATCTTGAGATTAACAGTAAAGCCAAGTATTACTCGTCAGGAATACATTCTATTTTTTTTTAAATTATCAATAATTAGATGTGTAATGTCGGTGCATATCCAACTTTTTGGAGTTATTTTTTCATGTTAGTCGTTTAAACAAAGATTACTAAACAAAGGAACAATCTGGAGTTGTTCTTGAGGCGAAGATAACTAACAAGCCAAGCTAACAAACTACAGAGACATCTCGTCAGACTGGAGGCACCGACTTCTACGGAGACTTTGAAAGCATTAAATCGGACCTTGTGAAGCTAAAGAAGTCTTCGAAAACATATCACTACCCTATTGCATGTTACGTGGGCTATAGATATTTGCACGATAAAGGAACGTGAAGATCATGTAGCGATAATATATTCACATACTTTGGCCGGTAGGTATGCTAGAAATGCGCTTCGCAATGATGCACATATAGGCCAACCTATCCTTGCATGATCACTTAACGGCCTAAAACGCTGACAAAGTACAGATGTGATGTTATATTTTTAACTTTTCTCCTCGACGACTAGATTTTTGAATGCTATTACTAAGATAACAAGGTTATATACCACGTAAGCAGGAGCTGGGTTTTTAAAAAATGAATGAATTTGGGAAAATGAACTACACACGCGATAATTGCCGCGTTTGTGGAATAACCAAAGTATTGAGCCACGGGCTTGTTTTATAATAGAAAAATAAACGATGTAAAGCTAAAAATTGATCGAACCTCAAGGTGAGCTTTTGTGGCACGATTCCAATTAATATCTTCATAGTTCTAGTTTAGAAAGATAACTCGTTATCGTGACTATTAAATTCTTGCGTTGAATGAGACGATTCAACCAAATGTTGTTTGTTTTACATTAGCTCGACGAATGTTTTAACTGCTGACTTGCATAGTACTTCTGTTTTCTCTTGTCATTCTCAAAAATTGCTCGAAAATAAAAGCAAATGCTGCTCAATGGATCAACTGATAATAACTTCATTCTTTTGGACTTGGGTCTCTGTACAGTCGACATTATCAAAGGAATTACGATAATACAAAAACTCATATTCCGAAACTAGAAAAGATGTTGGCAGAAATACAAAATACACACACATTCATACACACATATATATATATATATATATATCTTATTGCAAGGCATTGTAATAAGAAAGAATAAATTTTACTTTGGAAACGTGGTTGTGGTGGATTATTTTGAGACAATATATAGTGTGTAGTAACAAGCAGTTCAGTTGGCCCGACTGCTAGTGGCGAGCTCCTGGAACGTGTCTTCTACTTGGTGAAGGATCAATGCATATAGTTGGTAGCTTACTTTCGCATAGGGAATTATAATAACAATTGACAATAATTATAATTCGGGCAGGTTTCAATAAACCTTCATATTGAGAAAGTTGGTGTGATTTATGTATATATAAGAATATTTAAACTGGAGCTGTGAGAGATTGCAAGACTAAGATGCAGAAGTAATCATAACCTAAAGCAGTAGAGTTCTCTTGGTATTTGTCTTCTTTGAGTGTTACATTAGGCAAATTTATTTTGTTTGTTGTGAAACAACAACTTCTAAACAACGGCTGGTGCTTCTCTTTCGAAATTTCCTTTAGGTTAGGATATAATAACAACACTTTTTCTCTTAATATTTAAATAGCACTTGCACTTATTTAACAACTGTTGTTATTAACTTAGTAATTACGTATATAATCTGTTTAGGCGCGTGTACCATATGGACGGCGTTAAATGACTTGAATACACTTACTCGGACGGGTAGGAAAACGGTTTCTTAACGCAGAATTATCCAAGGTTTTCTTCCTCGTGAAACAAACACCAGAAGCAATTTCAACTTTCTTGGTTTCAATTGAAGTCCTCCTCATTGGACGCTCATAGTGCAATCTGTTCAGAATTCAATATACTTACGCAAAATATTCGTATATCCACTTAAATTATATAAAGTTGGAAGTTTCTTATTGGTTTCGCAGCTGAATCATTACATTGATAACTTGTTTGTTTGGTTTCTTATTTGAATGTCAATTAATGTTCAAGTAATTGTTTCACCTTTGCGCTTTATATTTATAATAAGCGTTCGCTTTGTGCTACTTTGCGTTGAATGAGTACTAAGTAGTATGTAATCGTTCTTTTCCTTGTATTTAAAATAGGATAAATTAAAGCATTTAAGCCAAAGCACGTTTCAAATGTTACTATGAAATACTATGATACACAGAAAACTGCTTCATTAACTTTAGTGAAAATTCAAATAATTCATTTCCCACTAAGGAGTAACACTAAGTGATGTACAAGACTATTTTTGTATATAATGAATGGAAGTGAAGTCTCGGGTTGCTGTCTAAATAAATACCGTATCTTTGATCCCCAGACTTGATTGGAAAATGATTGATTGCAATAAAGTCTATTCTTACTTACCCTCATACACAGCTGTAATAAGGTTTCCCTCCATCCACGAAGTTTTCTTGAAGTTAACTTTCAATCCGGATGATTACGGCGGAAGACGATAGACTTGACTGGAAGTAAAATTGCTGTGATCAAACGCGATTCTATTGTGTTTATACACAATTTCGCTTATAGCAGATCTTAGTCGAAACATGCGCTTTTGCAAGTTAGGGCGGCCAAAACAAAAGCCTTTGTCCTGTACTTTGATTCCAAATATGTGCCATCAGAAATCTGCCCAAGCAAAGCGGAGGGCGTTTGATTTCTGTAAGGACGCACAAAACACAAGATATAAGAGATGTGCGTTATGAGCGTTTTTCGATATAGTTGATAGCTGTCAATCAAATAGAAAAGAATCCTGACGTAGTTACCATCATTCAAAAATCAACAATTCTCACAAAATTCTGAAGTAATTACTTAAGCCTCATCTCACTCGCTTAACAGGTTCTAAATAATGGTGAAGTAAGAAGGCGTGCTCGTTGGCTTAACACATCGTTTAAAAAGTAAAAATAAAGAAATCAATGTGTGTATGTAAAAAAGTCACATATGATTTGGGAAGAAAAAATAGCAAGTCGAAATGACTGTAAGCAAACAACACAAGGTTTAAAAAATAAAAGTGAAAGAATAGAAAAATTATATATTTGCATAAATCGCATACTGCAGAGGAATATATAAAGAGGGTTCAAATATGAAGCATATCGTATTTATCTTCTTCTTACTTTCTTCTTTTTGCAAACGTATTATGTCTGTGTCTCGTCTCTCTGCATAAAAAACTGTACGAGTTGCCAAAGCAAGCGAAACCTAGCAAAAAGTTGACCACCATTTTATTCCTAATATTGCTAAAAATTTTTATCCGTGTAATTTGTTTCAAGTGTGATGATATCAATTAAAGATTTTATGTGAGTGGGGCCCTGGTATTTTCCCATAATGAAAGTTATTTTCCTACCCTCAGATAAAAGTACCTTCCGATTAATCAAAAATAATCGATCATAACTTATTTATCTTATATACATACATATAGATATATATAAATACCCAATTCTTCGCCGAATCCCGAATTCTTTGGTTTTGTTGTTACGCCCAATGAGGCGTTGCGTTCAATGTTTGAACTTTGAAGTACATATACGCGAGCATTTCCGAAAGCAAAACAAAAACATCTGGCCATGAGAACTACTTGATGAAGTGAATCAAAATGTTTGTGTCTGGTTTAAAAAAAAAAAACACGTGTGTGTAATCGTTCGAAATCTAGTGGGCATAGCGTAGATTACTGTGAAAGAGAAAAATATTGTCTAACAAGAGTAGTTACTTTAGTTTCGTCTAATAAGCAAGTTTTTTTTTTCTTTTTTTTTTGGTTTATTGGGTAGAGATGGACCAAGTAATAAGCAAGTCCGTTATAGTGAAAGAATTATTAAGCAGAGAATATTTGCCTTTTAACATCAATTGGAGAAAACATACGATTATTTAGATACATAACTTATTAACATATATATGGATGTATATATATTTTAGGCACCTTTTCTTTCTAAAAGTAAGTTATTTATGCAATTTTCAGAGAGAAAGAAAATGTGTGTCCTGTATTTATTGATTCCACATTCTGACCGACATACAGCAATGGCATTATCAATTTTCCCGGCATGATATTCGACGTTCAGCTGCTTGGTGAATCTATACTCTGGCCGTTACGCAGTAATCAACATATAGTCATGGTTAATAGAGAACTCGTATCTTCCGAGATTAATGATCAGCCAGGTTTATAGTCTACAGTGCTAAGAGCACGCTTAGAAACCTTGCCCGCGTATTAAGAAAAAGATGACGCTGCACTTCCGTATGCACGTGAATTCCCACATTGCTGTTTTTCCTCTGAGTCCTGCTTATTACTTGGTACGATAACTGAAAGCCATATATCGGATTTTCTGCTGCTTTGTCAAGATGGTAGATTGACCTCGCTCAAACCAAAGTGTGTCTTTTTGTTGCTCCACCCGCATTTTGACAAGTCGAAATTTCAACATTAACACAGTTAATTGCTAACGTTAGCAAGTAGCAGCGGAAGTTATACGTCAGCAGTCTTATCTGAACTTCCACAAACAGCTACTACGGCTAATTAAGCGGCCGTTGCCAAAGCACCTGGTCCCACAGAGATTACATTACAAATGCAGGTATGTTAGAGTAGCAATAAAGTCAAATTTCAACAAGTTTTTGTCTTTCATTTACAGCTTGGCATCAGGCAGTTTCGTAACGTTTTCTGTTTTATTGACTTTATAGACTCGCTTGCTGCGATTTCTCCAGTAGGCGGCTTTTTGTTTTTTAATTCGCTTCTAGCAGAATGTACCTGGTATGTCCTTTTGTATAGGACGTGCTGAGCTAGTTGAGTAAATGCTGCATTAAAAATATCGATTTCCGAACGTTGATGGTACACTTAGTAATGTAATTCGCTCCAAGTCAAGCTCCTGGCGGGCATAATTAATGAAATTTTATAATTATATATTATCCAATAAGATAAACTACTGTATTACTACTATGTTGACGACATGGCGATAATAAGGAGGTGAGACAAAATGGCTACCTTGAGGAATGCCTGTGAAGAGATGAGAGAGCATTCAATTGGAGAAGAAGTGAGTGGTGGTCGTGTTAAGTAGAAAAAGCGGTAGTGTTACTGTAGTGAGGGTAACAGAGGAGATTGATAGGTTCGGGTATTATCCCGGTTATCCTTGTTAACTTCATAATTTCTCCATTCTCTTTGTGATTGTGTTTTATATCACTTTGCCATTTTCCCATTAGTTGGATTGCCATGTTAACGATTTCTTGTTTCCTTTCCAGTAATTTGCATACGTTTGCCGTTTTCATGTTGACTGTCGTAAAATGGATCGATAATCTTTGTTTAAAAAAGGCGAAGATATATTTAGCGACAGCATGATTTTCGAGTACATTATTTAAATGATGGGTGCTCGGTTAAACCAATTCGCTTTTTTTTTGTCGGACTGATATTAATAAATGCATGTAAAACATAAAGCGTTTTTATTGCTATAACAGCAATCGCATGCAGGCGCTCTATCTCGTAAGTCCCTTACTTCGGCTATTCGTATGTTGGTACTTATACAAGTTACAAATTTCTTTTTTATCGGACCTATTTATTCGGTAATTTGCTAGAAGCGCACTAAAGACGCTGTTCATTCTCCTAGTTTGGAATACCAACAAGCGTTCGTCTACAGCTGATATATCTCTTTCCTCCTTGTAGGAACAACCTATGATATCACATATAAAACATATCACTTTTTGGCAGAATCTTTCCAGTTTCTCCTTTTTGGTCGCTTTCTTAAAGCGAAACGGCAACAGTGTTGCTATTTTTAATAATTAATAATAATAAAAATACAAATGTTCTCAACTTCCTCCTGGCCGACAATTTTTCCTTTTTTAACTGCTAAAAGCGATGAAAACTAATAAACGATTAAAATCAATATAATTAATTAATGTAATTATTTTTTTTTTTCAATACTCCTTTTCTTTTTATTTATTTATATATATTTTTACGAATATGGCTGATGGGCATATTCAATGAAAAGTTGTATTATTATATATTTAAATGTGTGTTTATTTACGGAAATTAAAGCGCTTTACTCCCAGAAGCGGTAATTAAATGAACGTTTGAAAATACATTAACATAAAATTTTGCATCGACGTTTCAAAAATAAGGTGATAATTAAAAAGGTCAGCCTTTTCTTGTGCAAGTTTAGTTTACAACAGAATTTTCTCTTCGTTTCCTTTCTTCTTTCTGTTTGTTAAACAGCTTCGTCTAATAATAATCCATTAACGAGCAAATTCCTCTTTGATCTCTTCGGACGGATAGGGGTCACTCAGATGACGGTAGGAATATTCATTCGTTCGAATTGAACGAATAATTTGTACCGTCCGCTTAATCTCGTGGGTGGGAGGAATGGCTTCGTTCACGTAAAAGATTCGTTACATGGGTAATGAATTCATTGCACGCTTGCTCATATTTCTCCAATTCTTGATGATAGATTTGTCGTATTCGGGCTAGTTTTGCACGATAGTCGAAATGCTCAATAGTGTAGTCTGTGCCATCATTAGATAGCCAGGAGGCACTAGCCTGGCTGCCGCAACCCTCTTAGCAATTAGTACATTATCCAAACGCATTAACTCCGGATCTGGGGCTTCTTCATTCGTATTTCCAATAGGAAAATCGGGAAACCATAAAAAAATTTCTAAAGTTGACTCTCACGTTTGCGAGCATACAACTTGTAAAAAAAAAAAAAAAAAAAAACTTGATTTACTGTGCTATGTTGAAAGAGATGTGGACATTTAATTGCTTGCTAGTCGTTAGCTGGGTTGTACCGAAATGCAAGGTGATTGCAAGCAATCACGTGATCGCTGACCAAGAAATGATGGTTGACGCTGATCTGATCGATGTTTTTCAGTTACATTCAACCTATCGCGTTCATTCCATTGAGGACGAAGCATATGTGGAGTTGAAGGTGGATCGTTAAGGCATTCTTTGTCTGCTTCATCCGTCCTGGTTGAGTGGCATTTCTAAGGTTCGATGCGATATAGTTGCAAGGGTTTGAAATTTTGTAAATCTTTCTGATTCGTGGAGATGCCTGATTTATTTGATATCCCGAGTTCTGTAACGGTATCAGGAAATTCGCCTCGCACTAGTTTTGTCTGTTCTTCTATCGCATGTAATCCGTTACCTCCACTGTTGTATGTGGTGTTGTTTCTTTGACTTTTGGCGTTCCTTTGTACCTTCATTATTATTATAATAGTTAGTGTCGTTTCTGACATTGTCGTTAAGGTTTCGGTTATTATTACAATTTCTGTTGTGGGAATTATTATAATGTTGTATGTAGTCCTTGTAATTTTCGTTGTTGTTATTGTTATTGGGAATCGTATAACTTATGTAATTAGCGCAGTTGTGTGTTTCTGCGTTATATCTTTTACTTATGTGGTGGATTGTTCAACTTCAAGCGCGATATAAATGGGTTCGGTAAATGTTATCGGCTGTGCCGTGAATACTGTAAGTTTAAGTTCTTCATTTAGCCCGTTTTTAAAAGTTCTCAAAGCATAAACAGTAGTAATAGTAGTAATGTTGCATAGTTGTCCCTTATGAATGTTAGCGTTGAGTTAGGTACACAGTAATGGTGCATAGGCCTGATATATTTTCGATCCATGAAAGATAATTGCAGAACAGGTAGTAATTGTCAGTCAGTGAAAGTACGACCAATAAACGCGCCATGCATCAGTTCGCTTAATATAATTCACTTATACTTGTGATAGAACATCAAAAATTTTATTTTATTCCAACGTTTACTCACTTGTTGTGACAAAACACCTATGTGGAAAGGTATTCTAAATGAAAATCAATGCGATGCATAATGTGCGCTTACTACACCAAATTGATGCGTCAAAAGATTATTTTCAGCTCATTGGCATCTTGATTATTTATTGCAATAACCTATGTATGGAAGTGTGTGGACCAACGAAACGGTCGCAGATCATTCAAATTTTTTTGTCTATTTAATATTCCAAAAAAAATAATTTGCAGTAACTTTCGGTATTCGAGAAATCTTAAGAATTGCAAAAATAAATCATATAACGACCCTTTGGAAATATTGACCTCTCGGTCGGAAGAGTGGTACTTGCCCTTGAGTGAAAATGTGCCATCAAAATATATCAAAAATTGCGGTTGCGGTAATTTGGACAAAAGAATATAAGAACCGACGTCAAAAACGGACAGAAATGGCTAAATGTACCCTCAACAGATGACACAAATCGAGCGGATGGAATCACCCATTCATCGGTACATAATTAACACAACGTTCGTGCGATTGAGTTGAGGTGACCATGTCGTCACAAGCATGTATTAACAATGAGTAAAAAATAAAACAATAACAACATCCACACACGAATTTCATCAGAAAAGTTTAGCGTTTTTAAAACTTTTTCTACGAGAGCGGGCATTTCGAATATAATAAGCATTTTCGAGACACCGCAAACGTATCAAAATTGTTAAAAAGAATCTTCAGAGAAGCATTCTTTGATTCTTAATATTGTGTAATAATTTTCGCCAACACCATAAGCAGAGATAGTTGTTAGCGATCAAAGTGAATGGCGCTAAAGCTGTGCGACTTCCTTCGAAATCGATGTAAAGCCTTCAAAAAGCTTCGTTCTGTTCGTAAATTGCATGTTGTGTTCATCTTGTAAACGAATATCGTACGATGTTCTTAATTTCCTTCTTTTTGTTTTTCGTTTTATTAACAAAATTTGTTATTATATATAAAATGATAACGCGGCTTTAGCCTCCAATGAAGAGCCATTCACTTTAATCTGGTTCGTTGTTTCTCTCATGACGCCTAGACGTCCCTTTAGCTCTAATTATTTTTATTCCGCCAATATTTGTGGCCGCTCTTTGCAATAAAAACAGATCGACAACTATATGCGGATAAGAAGTTTTGAGGCTTCACTAAAAGTAAGTGGAGAAATAGGAAAATCAAATATTGAAGTCACATGTTATTGGCGAATATTTAAGCGACGTTTTAAAACTTTAAAATATATAATAACAAACAAGTACAAAGCACACTGCAGTGAAGCCCTGTCCACAATTAATACCGCTATCCATACAAGTGTCTTTCCAACTAAGGCCTTATATTAGAACTGGTCGAAAAAGTGTTCTGATCTGATCCATTTTTAATAGCGTTCATCCTTGGCTCAGAATTTGTCGAATGAATGCGAAATATCATCAAATACCTCAAAAATTGCAAACTGTAGGTCGAATACAAGAAAACAAGACGGACAGACCTATTCAGAAAGTGACTCTGAACCGATTGATACAATAAAAGATGGGATCTATTTCAGGCCCCTCATCCGCAAAAACTTCATAATGTGCCACTGTAACGGAACTGGTACGAGTTTTCTAACCTAAGATGGAAGAGTTGCTTTCAAGCCTATATGTTATCGAAATTTGCGGAATTGAAAGATTTGCCGATATGTAGAGACGTATTTGCTAGAAAACTTAATTTAATTGTTTATTTATTTACAAATTTTCATTACACTTTCATGAAAAGCTCCCCTCTTGCCATCATTTGCGTAGATTTTCGTCGCACACAAAATTTCAATCAAAACCGATAAATATTTAATTTAATTTTAAAGGTACTTTTATGTTCGTATTCTTCGCATGATTTGTTGATATTTTTAATTTTTGTTAACATTTCCCTCTGTGCTGACAGTTCTCGTTCTATTGTTGAATGGCATTTTATTGAATATTAAATAAAATAAATTATTCATCGATAGTACAAAAATTCACAAGCCTTTCAACGAATTCTAAATAGGTCGTACATAAATAAAAGAATGAAAGGCACAATATACTAAATATTCATTTGCCAAGGCTTATATCGTTCCAGCAATAACAGCAGAATGACATTTAACACTTTATAATGAACATTCATATCATATTCATGATATAAATTTCCGGTATAATGATAACAACAATAAAATCTCTATTAAGTAAAAATTTTTTTCTTTTTTTTTCTTTTTCAAAAGTTTTATTTTTTCTCAAATTAAATTTGTTAATAATTTATTAAACGGGCTCCCATAGCTTGTTTGAATTGAGGTTAAGATATGCTATGGTTAACAGCTTAAGGACAAATAATCAGTGTATGTAAATAAAAGTAAAAGTATGTTTTCCCAATCGAATAATGGGGAGTGTACAGCAACCCTCGAAATGGACATTGAGAGGATGAGATTCTAACACGATTTCATTATGTTTTACACGTTAATCTCTCTCTGTTTATTCTTCTAATTATTTTCCTGAAAGCCGCAAAAGCGGAAATAAAAAGCTTGACCATTACGCTTAGATAATAAAATAGTTAGAATAGGTATAGGCATAAGTCTTCAAGTCTTCAAAACTCGGACAAGCCTAGAGAAAATCTGATATTTCAGGGTATTTTCATGCACGCCTTACTTCTTCCAACAAAGATCTCGTTGTAATATTGAAACTGAACGTTGACTAATGTTAGTGTGAAGTGCTGTACAAACAACAAGAATGCAGTGTAAGTAAAAGAAATCTTGAGATGATTGGTATCTAAAAGTCGACTCAAGCCAAATGAATCTTTTTGATGGCTTTGAGATTACTTTTAATAAAATTTTCATTGTTTTTTCTTTTACTTCTGGAACTACTTGAATTAAATATTACTTTCCTTTCTTTTCCTTTTTTTTTTGTTTTCTCTTAATTCACAATGACAGGGACACTCTTCGTCGTCATTCTTGTTCATTCTGTTGAGTTATTTAACATCATTGATTTGTCAGTTTTTCCGTGAATATCTTTTTCTGTTCGCCGTTTAATGGTTCATTAGTTTGAAATGCGAAAATAAAAAAAAAAAAACTACTTAGTCTGTAGACAAAAGCTTTTATATTATTTAAAAAGCTTAAAAGGAAATTATTGTCATATTTCTTATGTCACTTTGAATATTAATTTTCTGAAGAGCGAAAAAATAGAAAAAACCAACTCACTTACTATTAATAACAATAAAGATGATAAATAGAAAAAGAAACGTATTTTTTTCATCTTGGATTCTTTCTATGTTAATCAATAGTCTCGCCTAATCTTTCAGACCCACAATCGCTCTCCTAACGGAGATTAAAAAAAAAGGAAATCAATTTTCCATACTCTATAATATTAGAATTAGTTTTTTCTCATTTTTGTAGGATGTGCGTGTGCATCTATTGTGGTTTATGAGTAATGGGAAAAAAACTTAAAAGGCAGGGTTCATAGTGGCTGTTGGGCTATAGGGGCCTCCTTTCACCCATTTGGACCATTTTAATCACAGCCACTATACGTATTGGTAGACGAACCGACAGATGGACAGACGTACTATGTGAGCTCCAAATGTCAGAAGCTCTCTTCTGGTTTTCACAAAAAATGAAATTGTGATGCACTATATAATATTGGGTGGGCATGGTTAATATTTTCTATTTTTGTATAGATATTGTAGAATTTTGAAAGCAGAATTATTCTTAGTTTACCTGATGCTATAGGTGTGTGCTTCTATCGATTTGTCCCAACGCCAGAATTTCCAATGTTTTTGGCAAATACTTTCATTTTTGTGACCAGGAGAACGTTTGCTACAGAGATTACTGCTGGACGTGCTTAAATCGATTGTGATGGTGCTGATCAAGAATATATTTACTTTATAGGATCTCTGAAGCTCCTTTTGGTCGTTGCAAATGCTTTGACAAAATGAATATACCTCCATCCATTTGTGATGCGTGGAAAAAGATGGGTCATTTCCTTAACCGAGGGTTCATTGTAAATTGAAACGATGGCGGAATACGTTTATATAAGATTGCAAAGCAGGCGTTCCAAGTCCAGACTATTTGGTTAAGCCAAGTGCTTCAAATGTCT
>CCAG010022781.1:0-51370 GCA_001077435.1 Glossina morsitans morsitans
ACATTTCATGGCATGTATTACACATAGGCCACGATTCTTAAAATAATTTAATTAACACAAACGTTTTCCAGCAATTTCAATACAACTTCTGCGTAAACGCAACATTATTAGAAATCCTTTACTTGTGGCAAACAAAACTACAATCTAGTGTAGGAGCTTAACACCAATACAAGACCAACAGTCATAAATATAGGACCGTCGACCCTGAAGAGCAGTACCCTACCAGTTAATCTATTACATTAAAAAATAATTACTTTCAGGAATATGTGTTGCTTAGGATTTTTGATTACATCATAGCTAGAATTTTTTTTTTTTTGTTTTTTGTTTTAATGAAATATCTATTGAGAAATATCCGAAACCCATATTCTTATGATAATAAACTTATATCAAGTTTCAATTTTCTTTTGCAATTTGTTCTATCGAAAACAAGAGATAGACAAACGGGCCGGACCTATTCAAATGAACAAAATCCTTCACTGTTATTCATCGGGTGGTCGTAGGTAAGCAATTTCAAATTCATCATTGAAATCAATTTGGAATTCATTTTCAAAGTTAACTTTTATGTCACATAAAAGAAAGAAAAAAAAAACGTACTGAATAAATATTTTGATAAGTTGCTACCACATGAAGAGAAACAATCGAACATATAGCCATGAATAGAAAATAGAAAGTTTACAGATATTTGTAAACAAATGTTATTAATAAATCGACAACTATAAGTAATAATCATTTAAAAGTGTAGCTATCGAATTTTATTTCTTTCATTTTACATGTAAATTTAATAAATAATTATATAAGTACACATATATGTACACATATAAAATGGCTAAAGCTAAAATATAGAGCAAAAAAAAAAAAAGAAAAAAAAAAGACATTAACCTTTATAATTATCTTGCTTATTTATTAAATGATTTCGCCTTTAAAAAATACTCAGCTAATTAGTTAAGGATAATAGTGATCGATGTGTTAATGGTTCAAATTTATAAATTAATCGATTTATTTTTTTTTGTTATTAACAAGAATAACAATCAATATTCATTTGTATTTATTTATTTGTTTATACGTTTTTTTTATCCGTTTTATTATTTAATATTTTTTATTTGTCGCTTTGTTTTCATAAGTATATAAAAAAGTTTGCGGACAACTTAATAAAGAATTTGAACAAAAATTCTTTAAAATTTTTGCTTAAATTCCTTAACATATCCCAAGAGAATTATAATATATAGTATAATTAATTATAATATACTTACCTCGAAGAAATTATATATTGAACGTGATACCTTCTCCGTTCTTCTCATAAAATTCGTGGGACATTAAATTCTTAATAGCGCAACAGTAACAGACTTAATGTTATCAATATTATTAGAATCTCGTTCCACAAGCCGATCGATCAATAATACCGAGAAATAGATAAACTATGGTGAGCGGATACGACCAATCCTTAAATACCCTACACCACCGCATAGTTATTCATGTAACGATTTGTCAAAATAAGATTTGACTTGGAAAGTGGTTGAAAAATTGATACCATCCAACCCATTTTCAATAGTGTTCGTTCTTGGGTCGGTGTGTCAAATTTCGTCGATATGACTCAAAAATTGCAGCGCAAGGAAACAAGACGGACAGACGAGCTTAGAAGCGATTCAGCAAGTGATCAGTGCGTCAATGGCTGGGTCTATCTAAAATTCTTCTGGGTGTTGTGCATACATTCATGCAAACTTAATATGTTCTTGTCTCACTAGTGGTATAGGGCGTAAAAGCAAATATATTTCTCGAAAATCTCCTAAAAAATACATACGCGCAACTATTATGGAATTTCAAAGTTGCTCTTCGTGATAGTGTTTCGGCATTCTGAATTGGTATGAAAACTTTGAACCGCCTGAGGCAATTTTTGAACCCCCCCAATATAACGGAAACTGAAGTTCATATGACAGAAAGTATAATTTTTAATCCTTCACGATTAAAATTATATCATAATAATAATTTAACATAAAAAAAGTAATTGTAACAAATTTGGACCTTCTGGGCCTATTTTTTGGATCGTCATATATAGATTTTCACTAATTAAAATTGTGCACTAAAAATTGTGTTAGACAATGTGGTGTAGGGCATTTAATGGTTCTATAAGTTTCTCGGATCTTGTTTTGATTTTTATACCCACCACTGTAAGATGGGGGTATACGCATTTTGTTTTTTCGCATAATGTATGTAACACACAAAAACGAAGCTTCAGAGACCCTATAAAGTATATATGTTCTTGATCAGCGTGAAATTCTGAGTTAATTTAGACATGTCTGCCCGTCTGTACGGTGTGTTGTTGGCACTCTCCTGGTCGCAAAAATGAAGATATCGACTTCAAATTTGTTACAAACATTGAAAGTTTCTACACGCAGGTTAGTGTTGAAAATAGTCGAAAACGGAAAGTCAGAGCGGAAGCGCGCAGTGGAGTGTAAATTGAAAGCAACTCCGTTTTTTTTTTAAATTCATAGATTTTTGATTGTTACTCGGAAATTGTTAAAATTAGAAAGCTAAAATTTTCCACATCTACTTTACGCAGCACTCTCCTCTTTACATCCAAAATTGGAAACAATCGACTAAGTCTACACAGAGTTAGAAGTATTTAAATTTTATTTTTTTCACTTTTTTGAGGCTTTATGCTTGTTTATCATAAGGCAAACAAGACAGAACGTTTAAAACTATTTTGCTTCACTCCTCAAATGAAGATATATTATTTGGATATAAATGGGTTAAGTCTAAAATGAATACGGTGGACACCGCGATTGCTTTTTTCTTAATAATACTAGCGATATGGGTATTAAATTAAAGAACTTGGGGAGTAGAATGCGAACAGCATAGTGCTGGCTATGGGAGAGTCGGCTTCCGCCGAATATAACTTTCTCACTTGCTTATTTCTATTAATTTTAATAAGAAGAAAAAAACAAGTAAAAAATATATTATAAGGGCCACTGTCCCCGCGTCATCCCATTATTATTATTGATACAACAACTTTTCAAAATGTATATGAGAGGAGTCCTATTTGATTTATTTTCAATAAGATTTTTCCTTCGACCAAAAGACGTGAGTGTTAAAAGTTGACGCTTATAAGTTGAACAAAAGAAAACAAGATGAGTAGACGGGCAGACGGACAGAGGAACAAACAAGCTTAAATCGACTCAGAATTCAAGTTCTTGTGAGCATTGCATCCGCCCCAACTTATACACCGTCGCACCACAGCTGGTATAGGGTATAATTATTTGCAACAGACGACATTCTCCCGACAGCGTCCAGAAATTTTCAATGCAAATTGACTAATGGATTATAGAAACTGAAGAACTGATTAGATCATAATTTGAAAGTTAAAACATATCACTTACTCGTTTATAAGATCGATTTCTAAATTCATAAACTTGATTTGTCAGACAGACTTTCTGACTTTCTGTAATATATGTTTAATTTTAGCATTTCTAGTCTATAGTATAATATTTTTCTTTCAAAATTCCCCTAATATTGTCAATTTATTTATCGATCATATGATATATTTGTGTTTTAAAATCTATTAAGGCCCCCACCCATACAGATTTTTTCAAAATCGGAAAATATTATAGAAAATATTTGAAGAATTTCTGTTGTTTATATAGATAGCACCTTTTGAACCATAACTGATTTTAAATACATTCGAAGTGAAATTATTTAACTGCTAAATTATTAACTAGGAAATAAGAATTAATAGAATTAAAAAGAAAAAAAAAAAAAAAAAATTTTAAATATTATTGCAGGGATTGCAGTTCATCTTTTCTAAAAGCTCGTTTTAAAATAACCTCATATAACGTGACTTGTCGGAGGAGAAAATATTTTAAAATCGATCGCATTGAAGCATATTTCGATTTAGATAATAAAATGAAAATCTTCACTTAACTAGCTAATGTAAACTATAAAAGAGTTTTTTTTTTATCAAATAATTTCTTGCAAATTTATTAAAGCCCCAAATAAATTTGCAATAACTTATTTGTATCGATTTATTTATTTGTTAGATTTGCATTCAACATTCATTAGCAGGAAAAAGACAATCGCAGAAGAATACAAATGCTAGTTTCGAGTGAAAAAATAAAAAAGAAGAAAATATATTATATATTTATCAAATATAATATATTTGATATATAAATAATAAAAAGATTTTTTTTTTTTTCGTGTTTAACAAACTTAAAATTAATAAAATTTTAAAAAAGTTAAAACAAAAAAGCAAAACTTTAAAAGCAATTAAATGTGTTGAATAGAAGAGCAAAGCAAAAAATTAAAGAATTAAAGAAAATAAAAGTTAAAGAAGAAACAAAAAGTATCTATATATACATAGATATATATGTATATATAAATGTAAATACATATATATATATATATATATATATTTATATAATGCATAAAAAATAATATTTTTTTTTTCTTGTTGCTTATACTGATTTTAACCGGGTCCAAACTGAACAAAGGCCTACTTGGGAAACTCTTTAAAGCACCCAAAAATATAAAATAATAACAGTCAATGAAATTGAGTTTAATATAGAAGAAAAGTAGAAACAACAACAACAACAACAACTGAATACTTTAAAAAGTTATAAAAACAAAAACACATGTAACGAAAGTCTTATGATTCCTAGTAATTAAGTAACAAAACCAACAACAACTGCAACAAAAAACATCATGATTTATTCTACTATATATAATACTTGTACATATATATGCATAATATATATATATATATATATATATATATATATGCATATATTTATATATAAAAAAAAAAAAAAAAAAAAAAAGTGAAAAATGGCAGATGAAATAAAAATTTAATGTACATAAGCATCTGTACGTATGATTATATATACGTGTAGACCTGACACAACTATTCACATAGCCACTGGACACCTGAATTTACTTATTCTAATAAGTAAGACAGCCACTTATTCGTCTTAGGACGAATCTAAAATAGAATAATCATCACCAACGTATGCAAGCATACTAGAAACATTAAACTTTTCCGCTTTCCTCTCTTGCGGGCGTGTCAATTAGATGATTAGCATTATTTTTTTGCGTCAAGTTTGATAGGTTTAGTCTTTTACATCTCCAGCTGGTATAGGAGCGTACACGGTTAAATTAATAACAAATCCATTATTATACTGTCCTAGACTTTCTTAAGAGGAGGCGGTTCTCCTATGTAAATTCCCAACTCAATTCTGTTATAAACCTCATACGGATCATAATGCCAGTCGAGGAGAATCGTTGTAAATGGCAATGCTTGTGGCTGTTACTAAGATAGATCAGGAAGGGACGAAAGATGTAAGCGACTCGGTCTTACCCGACTCCCGATCATTTCTGCATAGAATGTAAGGAGAACTCAGCGACATCTTGGTAATGACAATCACGTAGAATGATGAAACCGAGCGCGTTAAGTCTTAGTCCGATTCCATATTTCTCCCGAAAAAAGCGCGAACGACTTCTTCCTCATCATTTTTCTTGCGTTTCCTTAAAAATTGTCTGCAATTTAAGAGAATTGTGATAAAACAAGTAAAAAGTCTATAGTGGGCCACGACCCCTCGTTAAATACTCAACATTACTCTACAGTTGTTTATATATGGGGAGTCATAGAAAAAGCGATTCAATCCGAGACATTTTCAATATCGTTCATCCTTAGGTGAACGTAAATCGGCGAACCAAATTTTAAAAACCAATATCTCAAAAATTGTGATCTTTAGGTTAAACGCAAGAACACAATTCGATCAGGTGGACAGACGGTCAAACAATGTTCAATTCAGAAAGTGAATCGATGGGTATAATAAAGGATAGGTCTACCTCAAGTCCTTCTGTGTGTTTCAAAATTACACTTGATGTAAGACATCTTCAGAGACATCACCGAGTTCATCAAATATGTCAATTTTGTTTCTTTGGTTGCTTAATTAACACGATCTTATAGATGAGATACACATGGACGGATTGTGATCCCAAAAACGAGAGAAAAAAAGATTCAGGTTATTATTAATGTTCTCGCGTACAATGCTCATTATTCACTTAGATTTTCAATTATTCACTTATTGCGTGAAAATAACTCAAACTGAACACGACTTTTCAAATAAAAAAATTTCTATCATTAAAACTTTAAAATATAAATGGTAGCCTTTGCCGGATTGAAACATTAACAAATCGCACAACATAACGTCGAATGCAGCGAAAGGAAATGAGGCCTCCATGACTCTGAATTGAATAAATAAAAGGATTGCTTAAAGTTATCCAGTTTTTTCAATTTTACTCTTAACGACTTTAAATTAAAACAAATAAAAACATTATATTGGGCCAAGGCCCACTATTAAATACCCTACTTCACCCTAAAGTTATTCATGCAACGACTTTTCAAACTAATGTGTTATATGGCTAGTCATTGAAAAAGTGATGCGATCCGAACCATTTTCAACAGCGTTCGTCTTTGATCCAAAACACGGGAGTGTACCTAATTTCATCAAAATATGTCGAGAATTGCGACCTTTAGGTTGGACACAAGAACACATGGAGAGGCATCAGACGGACAGACAAGTCTACATCGATTCAGAAAATGATTCGATCGATAATCGATCGGTATAATAAAAGATAGGTATGAACGCATTTTCCAAACCTATGGACAAACCCGCCAAAGATCTCTCAAAGTTTTGCACGCATATTAAACATTGTATATACGTATTTAAGCAACGTTTCCAAACAGACTTTAAACTCCATTTATAATATCGCTATGTATTTTAAGTTTATCTGTCCGGTGATGACTATAGAAATAGTATATTGATAAACTTTTAATTATATTTATTAAAGTAAAAAGGTTTTTTTTCGTTAATAAGTAAAAATATTCTCAATTTAATAAATTATCATTAAAAAAATATATATCTATATATATATTATAAATGTACATAGACAGCGTTCATTTCAAAGCAAAACGGAAACAAAAAAAAAAAACAATGTGTTTTTAAATAACAAAAACTTATTGCAAATAATTTCACGCGATCTCTTAATCATTTATTAACTGAAACAATTATCGAGTAATTTTGTAAGATTTCTTTTTTTAAATGTATATATAAATTTTTTACTTAAATTTATACAAAAAATTAGAAGGACCATACACTCATATAATCCTTCGAAATTTCAACTCCTCCCGAAACAAATATCTATAATCATTTGTATATGTATCTGGATTAAACAAATTGATTTTATGAATTTCCAATTCAACCGATCGACTATGGAGTTCATTTAAAAAAATTTCGTCTCTCTCAACGCAGCGACGTGCACACATCTCTATCCACTATACAAATAATCGGTTACAGGTAATCGTAATCTCTAAGTATAGAAATGAAAAACTAACATACCACTTCTAAAGGAAATTATTATTGAAAAACCAATAATGGCAATTTTTGTGCAACATTTACATGTAAACGTTGCTTTATTTGTCAATGTTAAAAAGTCTCTTCGTCTCTTTCCAAAATCTGTCGTAAGTCATTTTGTAGTATTTCTAGCAAATATTCGTTTTCAGATTTCTCTTCATTTCAAGCTATTATTTTTGAATCATTTAAAATCATCATACCCTCCATGTTGGCTCGTTAGATGCAAACCCCTGTTAGAACTCTTTGACGCTATGAGACAAAACTTCTCTTGTATTTTAATGGCTCGAAACCCATACGTTCTAAAGATAATGGAGAAAACAAATAAAGACATTATAGTCGGACATTAAATATACAAGATCACTTCGGCTAATACAATTCTCCATTTACTTTCCTAATAGCATACCAAGAATTATACGCTACTTACCTTATATAAGAGACGATCGAAAATGTGATCTGACGTGCTCGAACCCTCGCTATAAACTACTATTGTACCTTGTGGCCGTGCTGGCCACAAATGGGGTCCCATGTAGTTCCAATTCCAATTCTGTACAACTAGTTGTTATGCCAAATTATTGTAATGGACACATTTTCATGACAAAATGTTAAGATTTAAATTTGTCGGCGCATATAATTAGCGCTTACTTTTCCTGGGAACGAGTGTATGGGAACAATGTCAAAGAACTGATCCATTCAATTCAAAGTTACACATCAGCTTAATGTGATGAAAAACTCTTAGTGGGCTGTTTTTGGTGAGAAGCTTCAAAAATTACAAATTTTTTTTCGTATAACATTTTTAATAAACTAAGGCGTTATATGGGGAGTGGTCACGATAATAGTCCAATCCAAACCTTTTCCATCAAATGTCATAATTAATTTCAGTAAATCCTTTCCAATCCTCTTCTTCGGATCCATCACCACTTGCTTTGGAAATGTTCCCTTCTGACTAACTTTGAGTCCTTAACTTAAAGTCCCTTTCTAAATCATTATGCTGTCGTTACAAAATGTCCCCTGTATGTTAGGATCTAAAAAGTGGATCTATCTGATTCAAAATTATAGGCTGAATTCCTACGAAATGATTGGAGGATACACAACAGCAGACACACAAACAGGCGGACCAAGGTACGTAGCCTGGTTCCCAATTTGATGCTGATCACCAATATAATATGCTTTATAAGATCTCTGATGTACCCCTTTCGACCTGGGCAACCTTTTCATAAAATGAATACGCACTCATCGTTCCGTGGTAGTTCAAAAAAGATTGCAAAACATTTCATTAATTAGAGACATGTCAGTGAATCGATCTCTCTCTCCTTCCCCAACTTCACCGTGTTACACGTACAGGCAATATCCCAGAATGTTTGGTCATTTAAAACAAAACTTTACTTGGCTCTGGCGAATATTTGAACTATATATGAAATCAATATAAGCTACAGACCGTAGCGTAAGTTAAAGTGTTTTAATTATTGCGAATTTGTTGACAAATTACACACAAGACTAAGCTTGATCCGTGCCCATAGAATATACATATCGACTCTCCCTCCTATCATACTCCTTGTACCTGAAAATGAACAAATAGACGGCTGATAGTCAATCTATATCTCAAACAAATACGCAATCTTTTGCTGAAGGATACACAAAAATATATGCGTTCACTGATGCGTGCAAGGTATTTTATTTAGCAACAACCCAATTCCAATTACATTTTCAGGAAAAGATTTAAAAGACCTTACAAAACAATAGATTTTTTATACGTTTTTGACAAGGATTTCAATCCCCTATTAAATAAATACTCTTTACTGCGCTTATAAACATGTCAAACCTTTAGGTTAGCAGCTCTGATAGTCACTAAGCTCGACTTCAAAACCATAAAAACTATTGCTTGTTTCATGATTTTCGTTTTTAGTTATTTTTCAAATATTTACAAGTATTTCCTAAAATGAGTTACACAATTGTTCTTTGAGAACGTCAAACCTACCAAAGCTCCCGGAAGAGATTAAATATTCGGATACAAAATTCAGCAAGTTCGCTACAGTTACATAAAAATAAGCTCTTAGTTATTTAAGATACAAAATGCTGAGGAAATTCAAACGTTTATTTCCAAATTTCTTCTCTCTTATTTTCATCCTACTAAAAAGATGTAAATAATTTATTTGAAAAAAATATATATATATTTAAAAAACAAAGAAAAGAAAAACCGAAAGAAATTGATTTACCAATATTTGCACTGCAAGCACTGAGGAATTTGATTCAATTTTTAATATGCATATATAAGATGATTCAGAAAAAAAATAAAAAAACAGAGAACGAAAACTCTACACAACGCAATATTCTATTAAAAAAATCAATCAAAAGTGTATACAAAAAAAGAGCAAATAATTCCTAATTTTGAAAGAAAAACACATATGTTAACTTTTTTCTTTTTTCCTAGTAAATTTAGTGAAAAAATTCTTAAATAAATTTCAAGGCAATTACTTTAGTCCAAAAGGCAAAAATAATTATAAAGAAAATAAGACTTTTCTCCTAAATAAATAAAACAATAAAACAACATTTAAGGAAGCAAATGGAAATAAGTAAAAGACGACAATTTAAATTCCTTTTAAAATTAGTAAATAAAAAAAAAAATTAAAATCTTAAAAATACAAATAAAACTACCAAACAGTTTTTCTCTAGTTTTATTGACTTTTTATTCAATTTTGATTCGCGTGATATTACCTATATGGCGCAGGAGCACACGACAGGTAAGAAATTTAAACTAAAGATTGTTCTTTGTACTTAATATTAAATTAATTTTTCAATATAATAATAACATTAAGTTTTTTTCTCCTTGACATAAAAAAGAATACACATGATTAAGATTTCCAATAATATTTAGAAAAAAACAAAACAAACAATAGGTGCATATTGTGCTTATTTTTCTCAAGTCATGATAATAAAAAAAAAAAAACAATATTCTCAGCCTCTAACTCTACAGGTAAAAATAACAAAAGAAATGGCAACACAACCATAGACATTAATTATACATAGCATCTTGATAGGTCTGGCCAGCTATCCAAACTGGGTTTGAATTTATATATTGCTCAGTATCGTAACATTCCTTAGATATTAATGCCTCAATATCCACATAACGCAGACGTTTAATTTTTGGAATTTTCTGCGATTTTAAGAAAAGAGTTTCTGGTTTAAATATCGTTCGTTTCGCGGAAATTTCATTGATAGCCTTTATCTCGATTATACTGTCGGCGGTGCTGACATCTTCTTGTACTTTTAGTAATAAATTTATTTCCATATCATTGAAATCATTATTCAATTTAGGATTATTACGAAATTTTGGCAAAATAGCATAAAATTCTCCCAATGGATGGTTCGAACCTAAACGAAAACTAGCCACCGGATTATGAGTAAGGAAAGCACGTTTGTACATGTTTAATACTATTTTAGAATTATGCGCGGCTACCAATTGTAAAGCTATTAATAGTTCCCGTATCGCTGTGAAGCTATAAAATTCAGTTTCGAGATTAGCTCCATATAGATCGTCACTTTGTTGAAGCAAATATACTATATATTAAATGAAATACGTTTACAATAGAAAGCATAATACATACAAAATAATTCATCTTTGATTTACCTAACTCAGCCTTCGTGTTGCTGCTTACGCGAATAATATAACTATATGGTGGTATGGCAGAGTGACGTTCAATCATTTGAACCGCTAACTCACACAACAGCAAGTGAATATCCGACATGGAAGTAACATTGATTTCCACAATAATAATTGAATGAAAACCCGAAAATATATTCTTTAAAAGAATCTAAGCAAAACGAAAAAAAATTGGTAGCTCAATCCAATTTCAAAATAATCATAGAAAAACTCACGCCACCGTATTGTAAATTTCGTGAACGAAAGCTACGACCATACAATATCACTGGTATGGACCAATTGTTAGCCAAACAATATAGACGTAATCGGCTGCAGTCATCTTTTATGCTATCATTCGTAGAAAAGTCTCTAACAATGGTTGTTAGTACAAATAGATATAATAAATAAGCAGTCCCGATTACTTAGTTACCTTAGCAAAACTCTTGGACTTCACACAAATACCAAAAGGCAACAACTCACCTGTAAGCCATCGGATCACGAGATTTCTGCAAAAATTATTAAACAAAATATATTATGATTATTCGTCTCTACCTTTAAATCGAATTAACTGTGATTGAGCCACCACTCGTACCTCCTCTCTGGGTTTGGCCCATTGCACTTTCAAGTCTGCACCCCACATGCGCACTCTACAGGGCGTTAATCTCTTTTTAGCCTCTAGGGCATCCTCATGATTAGCAAATTCAACAAACGCAAAACCTCTATTTAAAACTTTTTCTTGGCCTTTTTCCTGCAGCTCTTCGTTTATCGGACGATAAGCAGCAAAGCGATGCATTTTAGGGAAATATAATTTCAAGCTTTCTTTCAATAGATTTATGGGAATGTTTCGCGGAATGCAACTTAAAAACAATCTATTTTTCCCCTGGGATGGCGAAACTTGTAAGCGTTCCCCACTAATGTAGAGATATTTCAACATTTCTAGTCCGGCCAAAGCTTCACACTCTTTCGTAAAACGTATATACGCAAATCCCCTGCTCGAACAACAGCTATTCATCATCAGGCGAAATTCGTATACTTGACCAATACGATGGAGCCAAACGAGAAAACCTAATTCGTCAAGCTGCGGTGGCATACGAGCCACATATAATTCACATCTATGACTGGGTATAGGTGCACTGGCAATCTTTCGAGGACCAAAAACTTTGCGACCATTTTCCAATATAATCGGCATTGAAGTTGCAGCTTTGTAGGCAACGCTGCCCCTATAGTATTCGCAATAGAATTCCATACCGCAAAATAAAAATAATTTCTACTAAATTTGTGCTTAAAATGCGCATTAAAACTTCTATCCACGCAACGCCGTTTTACGCCGAAATTACTCTCATTGATGAAAATTTTTTGACATTAGAAAACAACGGTACTTCTGCTCTGCATTTTTTTTCAACACTTAAAGTGACAGTGCTGCCATAAAAAAAAAAACCAAGCAATCAATGCATATACATAAAAATACTTAAAATCATACAAATACCAAAAGACGAATTAAACATGCCCTACAATCGCAAAAAAAGAAATGTGGACAATAAATATATGTGGATTGTCTATGAAATTCTCTTAAAACCTAAGGAGAGATTTGCGGTAGTTTTAGAAAGAACCACGTATTCGATTCCAGAAATGGTGAATTAAAAAGGCAGAAACTCCACGAGACATAAAGATTAGTTTTTTTTTTTATATAGCAAACGCAACATTGTGCACTTCATATGCAAACTTTTAGAAACCGTCAATTCAGTAGTATTAGGCACCAGTGCAGTGATTTCGCTTAAGCGTAGTAAACAAATTCTTAAGTACACACTTGTTAAGTATAGTTTTGAATAATAGACGAATCATAGTACCTAAAAACTCATTCAATGAAAATATAAATTGTAATAGCATGCGTAAGAGTCTTTAATCAGTATACATAGGTTTCTGCGTCCAATATATTCACACATATTCATACTTTGCTTAAAAAAACAAGGATGGCTAGTTTTGTTTGTTCTACGTTTGGCAGTATTTACGAGAGCAAATTTTGATTTTTTTTTTTGTAATGATCTTAGCAACATTGCTTGTACAACGGAAAAGTTCCTTTCAAGTATATTAAAATTTTGGCAAGAAAATTTTTTCATTTCAATTAAATTTAGTCGAAAACGAGTTTCTCTCGAAAATAAACGGTGAACCGTAATATATTCCTCTTTAAACTTGTAATGCCCACTTATAACAATATGAGTTATGTTATGGGTGATGGAAGTAATTATCAACAACCCGTAAATCCATCGCCGGTTATGATGTGCCCACATATGGGCGGAGGTGTAACGCCACCACAGCATCAGGCCCAAATGTGTGGAATTGACTGCGGGGATCAAGGACTTACCATGTGTGGCTACAACATGAAGCATTCGCCGTGCAATTGTATTTATGTCCCCATCATGGAACTTGTACAAATGAACGGGCGTAAAGTATTGGGACCACCCGAAGACTGGATGGGACCGCCACCAACTAGTGCTTGCGAATTATTTGTGCGTCGCATACCCAAGAATTTGAATGAGCATAAATTACTAGCGCCTTTTTTGCGTTTTGGACGCATCTATGAGTTACGTTTGCCTATGGACTTTAATCAGGCTAATCGCGGCTACGCTTATGTTAAATATACTACAGAAGAAGAGGCTGCATGTGCTATGGAGGTGCTCAATCATTATTATGTGGCACCACATCTTCGTTTAGAGATCTTGCATTCTTATGAGAAATGTCGTCTTTTCATCAATAATATCCCAAAGCACTTGGATGAGTTTGAAATTGAAGAGAAACTACGCGTTGTTTTTCCTAAAATGCAACGTATTTACGGACGAGCGGCTTCCGCTGGTCCTCCAATTGAGGATTCTAATCCAAATAGCCTTGGCCTACAGACTTTGACACTCGGAGATGTTAATAATAACAATTTTCAATCGCCAATCCCTGGCGGTGGTGGCAATCGCGGTCATGTCTTCGTACAATTTGCCTCTCATTTGCATGCTTTGGAGGCCAAAAAGAGCGTTAATCCTGGCTTGATACGGTTGTGGGGCCGTGATTTAAAAGTAGTCTGGGCTAATACGGGACGTGACTATGGAGTGGCAAAAACGGTAATTGTTGGATTGCGCAAAGAACTTTGGTTATAATGACAGGTCCTGTCTTTTTTCTTTTTTTTTTTTTTTCCTAGCAATCAAAAACATTATTTGTTCGCAATGTTGATTTAACAATAAACAATCGTGATTTGATTGGTTTGTTGGTGCAGTATGTTCCACGTACGGTAATCCGTAAAGTCTCGAAGGTACGAACTACGGCCTTTTTAGATTTTACTTCCCGAGAGGCGGCTGAATTATGTCTAAAACACTTGCAAGGTGTGTTTTTAAAGAACCGACGTTTAGATTTGGAATGGGCAAAACCGTCAGAACAGTAAATTTGTTGGAAAGTTTCAGTAAGATAAGAGCTTGTCAGATTTAAGATATTTTCAGGCAATCATTACATCGCATGCGCAACACGGATTACGACGCTGTCTTGCGCCTCAAGTGCATTGCTAATGGTTGGGGTATACCGGTCGTCATATTTAGTTGCTATTATGAACAGGAACGCGTACAATATGGAGCTATTATGCTGCGTGATTCTATGGGTAATGTAAGGGCTATTTTCTGTATTATGAATTGCAGCGAACTGGTGGATATTCATTCACGAATGTGCGAGGTCGTATGTGTTCTTATTGAAACTATTGGGACCTTCCCCGACTACAATTATGTATTTCATGTAGAAAAGGATACTGCTCACTTGTGTAAGTGTAAACCTTTCGATTGGTTCCATACACAGACTACTTAATGTTTTCTCACATTTGTCCCCTTGTAGTGGGAATGGTCGCACAGAATATTCAATCAGTAGACTTTATAGCCTCTTGTGGTGTGCCAACCGATTTCTTTTTTGATTATAACGAAATCATCGACTTAGGCTGGGCGATATATTCCCTTACTTATGTTTCAGAGGAAGCTCTACTTGCTGCTTATATGGAAAGTTTTCGCGTGCAATCCGAATGTAGTTATTTGCAAAATTGGCCTTTGATACCACATCGTATATTTGGCACCATTATGCCTAAGTACCGCAATAAACCACCTTTAAACTACAAATTGAACGACACCCAGATAGTGTTAGCTTTATGCTTTAAAGCAACCGGTGTTAATGCGGTTCTGCCAACTCGTCCTTACTTAGCATTTTCTGTATGCGCCTTCGACAATGGATTCGAGGGTCTCCGTTATGTTACTTTGAAGCTGCTTCCCATTGCTTTAACCCAATCTCGTTTTGCAGCCACTCACATCTTAAGTCATGTACAATTTGGGGGCTGTAAATATTATCACCCGGCACAGCGCATTATGGTGCCACCACTTTGGGTCGCGGGATGTTCCTATTTCGAAACTATTAAGCAAGCTCCCATCTACGATAAACCGAATGTACCCTATCCGTCTGTAACGAACAATTATGTCACTACAGCTGCAGCACAACAGTGTCAGATGCCGAGTGCCTCTTCAATTGTTAACCCACAACAGCAGCACCAGCAGCAGCAACAACAGCAAAATCAAAATCAGCAACAACTGTTTTTACCGGCTCAACAAACTGGTGGGTCTGCAATGAACACTCTATCGGCGGGTATGCCTAATCCAATGCCGAATAATTTAGTAAATTTAAATCAACAACAACAAGCCTTGGCTTTAACGACATCTCCAAATTATAATTAAAAATCGAAGCGGAGAAAAATAACTACTTCATTGTACCTTAATCCGATTTGCATTATCATTATTGTTATTTTTATTATTGAATTGTCGAAATAATGGTCTACCATTATTTTTATTATTGAATTATTGAAATAATGGTTTATCATTATTTTTATTATTGAATTATAATAACTGTTTATGTTTGCGCTTTGGGTGAGGCGTCCGCCGCATGGCTTATATGTTTCTACGTTTTTACGTCCTCACCCTTACCAATCGTTTTTGAAATTTGTTTTTTTTTTAGTTTAATTTTTGCATTTTAACTGCGTTTGTGTCTGTATTTTATCATTGTCTTGAGTACATTTGTTTGTTTTTTTTTTTTTTGTGAAATTTTTTAACAAATATAAAAAAATGAACAAAAAAACGAAACCAAAATTCTTTTCCTCAAATTTCTGTGGGAATTCGACAAGATATGAAATACATTTTTGGTTTACCATAAACCTTTTGGCCAGCATATCGCGGGTGATCGCCGCATACGGAAATATAGAAAACATTCGCACACATTCGTTCAGTAGCAGCGACATTTTCGAACCGAACGGTTATTAGCCGCAAAAAGCATCAAGTGGTGGTATAGTGTCAGTGTATGGAAGGACGGGTTATGGTCGAAGGGGCAGAAGATTGCATACACAACGAAACTAAGTGCATATTTTTAGAAAATTTTAGCTGAATTGTGAAAATTAAAAAGCATTAAAAAGAAAGAAAATCAAAAGCGAATCGTAAAATTATGAAAGATTATGAAAAATTAAACGAAATTCATAAAAATAAAATAAGTAAACCGTTTATTAATAATAATGTTTAATAAATAGTTTAAACAGATGTTTGGGCTCGTAACATTTATTACGCAAAAAGAACAAGAAAAATATGGCATCGAAAATACCCAGGCAAGCAGCCTGCAAAAGTAGACAAATTCTTGGCTTTGCAGTGCTCTTGGTGTTTCTAACATTTATCCATAATACGGAGGAAATATCTTTTGGCTGGGGAAGTTATGGAACAAGTGATGAGAGTAAAGCCAACGGTGGAGGAGGAGGTGGTGGTGGTAATAGTGAAGGTGTGAGCAAAATGCTAAACAGAAAGCGTACCATAGAGAAGAAATTCAAATTCCATAAACTCGAGCGTACTGAAATTGAAGATGATGACGAAGTTAATTATGATAACGACGATGAAGAGAATGATCCGATTACTAAAGAAACTAATGAGGAAGACGAAGATAATGCATCTAAAGCAAATAGTAATGGCAAAGATAATAACAACGATAATAACGATGACGAAAATACTGACGTTACCAAGAAAAGTGTTAAGAAAACAATACGCACTAAATTTATATATTCCGAGAAAAAAGACAAAGACCTTCACGATGATAATGATGATGATGATAATGATGATGATAATGGTGATGATGGTGATGCTGACAATGATGACGACGAAGACGATGAGGCAGAATATCAATTTCGTAAGGCACGTAAAGCTCGCAAATATACAAATTTAAAGGATGGCAAGTTCAAGAAATCGACGGAAGAAAAGCCCTCTGAATCTTGGCTAACAATTATATTTGGTAATTTTTTTGGTGGAGGTGAGAGTAAAGAAAAAGATGATGTTGACGATGAACACGACGATCGCTCAGCTGAAGAATCGAAGGAGCAAAGCAACAGCATTATTGATTGGATAATGTGGTTGAGTGAGAAATTTCAGAAGGAAAGCGAAAACTCTGCTGAACAAGATGCTAATAATGGGGAAGAGAGTTGGTTGGACTATTTGAATCGCTGGCCTTTTAATAGCCTTTTTCCCATAGGTAAAACAGCAAAACCCATCAAAATGCCCAAATCATATGCTAAGAAACATAAACGTATTGATGATCGTGAAGAAGATGATGACGAAAATGGTGATGAAGAGGCGGCCAGCGAAGAAAATTTTGAATCTTTACTCCGAAACCTGCCTTTATTTACGTTAGATCCTTTAATCATACCTGACAGCGAATGTCGTCAACAAATGCAGATATTTCAGCACCAACTCAAAGGCCATAAACTTTGGACCCTTCAGAGTAAGTGTTGTAATTGTATTGTGTAAAATTATACTTTCAGTATTAAATGTT
Organism: Glossina morsitans morsitans; assembly: GCA_001077435.1. NCBI lineage: Eukaryota > Metazoa > Arthropoda > Insecta > Diptera > Glossinidae > Glossina > Glossina morsitans. The sequence goes on from CCAG010022781.1 coordinate 17,908, forward strand.
CAATACTATTAAATATCTAGTGCTAGACGCTACGGCCAAAATAACAAATGGCCTCTTGCGCGGCAACATCAATCAATTTGGAGACTTTTCTATGTGTACTGACATCAAAACCTTAGTTAAGGTAACTTCCGATCAGCCAGTGCGCATACGTGGCAAATATTGTTTGGCACACATTGAAATACAAGCCACTGCGTCCACTTTACGGGTTCCCGTCCATATGATGCATGGTCGCGGTTTATTTAAAGGTCACTTGGGGAACGTAAGTTATTGAATGCGTAAGGTTTGGAAAAAGTGAATGTTAATATAAATGAAAATAAAAAATTTTCAGCCCAATCATTTCATACCACGTTATGGCGTAGCCAATGTAGGTATATGTGTACCAAACACCTGCACAGGTCAGGTGATACAGGAAATGATTTTATCGAGTCTGCAAATTTATAATAACACAGGCGTGGAACTACATGCAGAAGTCGACGACAGCGATTGTTATGTAAAGCAGAGCAAAAGTTTTATGAAAATTATAAAAAAGGATAAAAAATTCTGCGCTACATTGTAAGTAATGAAAAACGCCGTTAAAAAAATGTTGACTGATTGCATTTTGTCGTGTAGATGGAATTCGATGTCAATTTAAAAAAAAAAAATAAAAAAAAAATATCCTCTCTTTCTCTTAGTTTTTTGGAGAGACAAAATACCAACTGAATCAAATTTTGCTTTCAGATTATATTTAGTAGGCTTGGGATTATTGTTGATTTCAACCTTGATTTGGGAATACTGGTCTCATATAAAACCCATTATAGACAAATTTATATTGCTACTACAATCGTTAAAATTGTTATTGAGATCGAAAAGCCAAGCGGAGGAGGGAAATGAAAGGCCAGAACAAGCAATAGAAGAAGAGGAGGAACAAATCATTCTTAAAGAAGATGAGGAAGTAAACAATATTGAAGAAGAAGAAACTGGCAAAGGTATAGATAAACCGAATACACTTATTATAATGAACAATTATGATCCGATTATTTGTTATACTTTCTAGAAAATCCATCTCTTTACATTTTGGGTTTGGAAATTTTCAAATCATTTTCACCTAAACGCACTCTTAACGTTTTATTAACACCCGACACACATGATGTACAATTTCCCTTGTTTCACGTGCTGAAAATTGGCGCCACTTTTATGTTGTATTTATGTTTAAAATTTTTAATGTTTGGCCATTTGCCAATAACTAACCGTGACGACGTTACACACACTTTCGATCATTCGTGGAGTATATTGATTCGAAATCCGATGATATATATCGACACGTTACTGTTGATAAGTGGATTTCTTTCAGCTTATCAACTGTCAGAGGAAATGGAACAAAAATCGTATATACAACTGCTAAAGAGGGTGTCTTTGAAGGTTACTAGGTAATGGAAAATTTCACAATTGCTTGACGGGTTAAGGATCAAATTATTTTCATTTTCTTTTAGATATTTACCCACGGTGTATATGTTAATATGTTTTCAAACTTGGGTTCTACCGTATATGAGTTCAGGCCCATTATGGACCAATTTAGTCGGAGGAAATGCTCGATTATGTGAAGAACAGTGGTGGCGCAACTTGTTGAGTTTACAAAATGCTATTGACTTCGAAGAAACTGTAAGTTTTTGAACCGAATTTACTCCACTGTATACGGCATTCAAGATTAAGCCAAGACGAATGTATCTTGTTTAGTGTTCCCCGGTTACTGTTCAATTGGCATTAGAAGTTCAACTGTATCTGTTGGGCCCTTTGGTAGTTTGGCTTTATTACACAGATTCCGATGCAGGATTTTTTATGTATGGAGCCTTACACGCCATGTCCGTGGCAGCTAGATATTCATTAACACAGCGTGAACATTTATCGATGACCCTATTTCATGGCATTAAGTGAATTCTCAAACTAATTCTCTTAAAATTCAATTAAATTTGACACGATTTTTTATTTAGCGTCAGTAAATTTTATCGCACCGCCAACAACTTGTACGCATCGCCGATAAGTCGTGCCACTTCTTATTTATTGGGCCTGGGAGCTGGTATTTTTCAAAAATCCCATCAAGGTGTAATCGATCTATCAGCCGAATTAATGCCAGTTGGATGGACTTTAGCTACCTTAGGTATTCTATGGTGCTTTTGGTCCCCAGCAAGCGGTATGCGAACCGATTATGTTTACTCTTCAAATGAAGCTGCATCTTATGCCTCTTGGTGTCCTCTAATATACGGTTTAAGCTTGTGCTGGTTTATTTTTATGCTGCCGAAAACTGAAAATTCGCTTATAAAGTTTTTAACAACATCACAGTCGATAGTTACATTATCACGCTTAGTATTTCCCATGCAATTAATTACGTTTATAGTGATATTGTACAACACAGCTGGTGTTAAGGAACCAATTAAGTTTCATGTCACTGATTTGGTGAGGATTATAACATAATGTGGTGGCTTGTTTACAACATCTCAGGCAATTTTCGTTTTATTTACAGATCAATCCTGTGGAGTTAATAATGATTTTCGTCGGCGCCTTGGTTCTGGCATTTCTAATTGATATACCTTCGCAAAATATACGACACTTGGTAATCAATCGTATCTTTTTAGAACGAACTTTGTCTTTACAAAGTGAAGAGCATGAAGAGCATGATCCACTATCAGGAACTGAAGTATCTGATGCGTCAGAGGAACATAGTGAATGCTTAACAAGCGATAGTCCAGAACCAGTTGATTTTGTCTTCGGATCTGAACCTGAGGAGGATGAGCGAGTCTTCTCCTCTAAGCGTATCAATTTGGCTGATAAAAGTAACAAAGAAGAAATTGAAGCGAAAATTGGAGAAAAAAACGATATGGAAGAGATTGAAGAGGAGGAGGAAGAACAAGAAGAGGAAGAAATTGAAGAGGAAATTAGTGAAGCAGAGGAAGTGAAAAAAAGACCCGAAAGTCCAGTTATTACAAAACCAGAGCCAGTCGAAGAGACACCTTACAGGCGAAGACGTAGACCGCTCTCAGAGGATTAGAAGTAGAAGTTGACGTTTTTTAGTAAATTGATTTCTTTTCATCTTTTCATTTTCTTTTCTATTACATTAAAACTGCCAAAGACTCGATTTTGGTTCCTTAAATTGATCAAGTACGCGAAAAATAGGCCTTGGCGCATAAGAGACTCTTTTTCTCTTAATTGAATAGATATTTAGAAGACCGTGCATTAATATGCGTAAGTGCATGTGCGTGTATGTATAAGTGTAGGTAGGTGTAGGTGAATGTGTATATGTATGGATGCGTGTGTATGTGTGCGTGTAAGTGTTTGTGTGTATGCGCTACATTTTCAACATTTTATCCACATATTATTGACACGTCGTTGACACCAAAGAACTGACTGATTAGCACAAATTATATGTACAATGATTGTGGAAATATGGAAAAAAGACCATTTAATACTTCAGAAATTTTAGAAAACATAACATCACAATCCTTTCACAAATAATTTTGGTGTATGTTTATAGTTGTTGTTCCAAGAACCGTTTAAGTGCAATGAGAAAACGCTAATGCACAGTAAATATATTCTGTACGGAGTAAAATTGTAAAAGTTTAACAAATAAATGAGCGAAACGTTGAAATCTTTAAAGCGCATCGAAACTGGTTTTTCAAATTAACAATTTATTCATTGACGATTATTATTAAGTAAGAAGTTAAGCTTTACAATAAAAATCAATTATACGGCTTGCTTTCAAATCTTTTTTTTCGCATGTAAGAAAACTACATTTATTTTGAGTCAAATTTCAACTGCTCTTACCGATTTCGCTTCATATGTCCCTGTTGTGTAGTTTTGGATAATACTGCACAAGATATTAACTAAAAAAGGTTATCCGTAACATGCAATTGGCATAAGTTTTCTCTAACACAGTGGACCTTTTCGCCAAGTGATTGAAATAACATGGGGAATATATCAGATTTTTCCGCTTTATTTTAAAAATGCCAAAACGGAATTAGGTGCGAGTGGTGGCTCATGCCTGTCATATCGTAATCTTGTAATCGTTGTGAAGCCGTAGCAATCAATACCGAATATTTGCAATTATAATTGCATTTGATGTATGTTTGCAGTTGCTGTTTTCACCAATTTTAGTGCGAGTGAACGGCATTGGCATTTGGAGTCAATTAACAAGTTGACTGAATCAATATCAAAAACATTACGATCATGAAGATTGCATATACAGATAATCGGAGAAACATAGAGTGAAAGACGGATGTACTATCGTTCGCGCAGACAAATAAAGGATGATCAGGGGATTGCAAAGCATTCCATGTGCACAGGCAGCTCTTTAGTATGATAATCTTATATACGAGGCCTGTTAAAAAACAAAAAGAACAGGTGACTTTTTATTTTTGTCAAAAAATGTTTCAAAGTTATCCCCATTAGGTATAATAGACTTGAGGCAGCGCTTTTTCCAAACCTCGACGCACTTTCCTTATGCGCTCTTCAGTATGGCCTTGAGCTCTTTCAGCGATACGGTCTTTGTCTCCTTAATCGTAGCAAAACTCTCTTTTTTCTTTCATGGGTCTTTTCAGTTTTAGGAACAGGAAAAGGTCAGATGGCTGGGCTATGATTACGGTGCTGCTTTTGGCGAAAAAATTACAAAACAGCAAAGACGTGTGAGTTGCCGCGGTATCGTAGTACAACATCCATGTACTACTAGATGTACTTATTTCTTTGGATATAGTTTCCCAGGGTTTTTTTTTATAACACTTTATTTCGCCAGAGTGTACACTGTTTTGATTAGCTTCTCCTTTAGCATTTTCTTTTTGTAAACAACATCTTGCCAAGCAATTCAATTTTATTCTTTTTATTGGTTTATTTCACATAATTTAATTTAATTATTTCTTCCCTCTACAGATTCCCGCAATGACGTTTTTTTTTATTAACTATTTTGAAGGCTGGAATATTAACCATACGAACAGGGATAAATTGAGATTACCCTGGCTAGCTTATCTGACTGCACGAAAAATCTAAATGCAAAAAATGTGATAAGAAAAGATGAAGAATCGATTGGGAAGATTCGTTTTTTATATATCATCCGTATTCGTCCGCTACTTGTCCGATGTCCGCTTACTAATAGTCCTCTGTAATATTTCCGTCCAATATTAGGTATATACGGCTGTCGGTTACATCTCTCGGCTACGCTTTCCCGCCTGGTCCGCACGCTTAACTTTCCTATCTTCACCTTTCCTTATTTCGGCAAAACGATTGCAATCTTATCGATCGTATCGTAAAAGAAAAATACTTAAAATCATTTTTAAATTTATAAAAACACATAAAAATAAACCCCAAGTTATAAACATTGAAAAGGTTGATGTATTACATTGCAGGGAAAACCTTGTACTTCGCATCCTTCTCTGCAAAGTGCGATCCTTACGTTGCCGTTCTGCCAAATATGCGATTACTCACTTTTTGCCTTAATGTTATAAGTGAACGCGTTCGCATACGCTTCTAACCAATGCTTGAGTGCTTGAGTGTCGCGAAAAGAACAAAGTCAGCCGTCGTCAACGTGCCAATATTTCATGTAACATTCTCTTATAAGATTTTATCATATTTTGCCTGCAACACACATAACGATAGCAACACCATAGTTATTATGTTTTCAGGTAATGCTGCTTTCGTAATCGAAGAATCAATGCCACCAATGTATTTTAGTAGCGTTGCAACAAAATGCGAAATAACAATAATAGTAACAATAAAAATTCGAAACTTATAGCATTTATTTAAGTTTCTCTTTAGACTAAGAGTATGCAAATTTAGTTATTCTTCTTTTCCCCTTTTTATTTTCGGTCGGTGATATGGGTATCAAAGCATTGAGTCATGACTGAACATAACTTTCTAATTTTTTTCTTTTTTTTTCCTATTTTTTATGCACTTTTCTTTTTGTTATTTTCTTTTCTAACTTTTAAAAATTTTACTTTTATTACTGTTGTCACTCTACTCTCGTTGTTCTTATAATAAAACGTTTAGGCACCTGCTTAAGCGTGCAGTACAGCGCATGTGATGTTTTTTTGAAGTTTACAAATTTATGATGATCTGACATCAAAATAATAAATGCATGCAAACGATCACAAAAGCGGTTTGACATTTGTTTGAGAAAAGCAAATAATTGGCGATCAGTGATCAGTGATCAGTGATCAGTGATGTTACTCACTTTATGGTTGTTATCATTTGAGCCTGAATTATAAGAGGCAACCGCAAGCTGGATTGACTCGACTCGACTTGTCCGTTTGAAGCAATTAATTATATGGCGTTAATTTCTTAGTTTGCGAAAGTTTCAGATCAATGAAATGATAAGAGGACAAACAGTCTCACTCTCATCAGTCGGATGAAAAAACTGCTGAGGAAAGATCTAATCAGACCTGCTTCCAAGCTCTCAATGTCAAAGGCGTACAAAGGCATTTCTAAAAGTCTCTTTTCATATGAGGAGCAATAAAAGTTTTATTTCATTTGCGGATCAAATAAATCAAGCGGATTAGACACACATTCTTTTATACGTATTCTTTATATTTTATCGAACAGTACTATATTATAATACTAGTGCTAATGTATGTATATATACAAAAAACAAAAATATACATATTGTAATAACTTACAATAAATATAATTATTATCACCAATTTAATTATAGCATTTAACTTTTAACAAATTAAACAAAGTACTTATTATCCGTAAGGAGAATTTGATGTGCTTTTTGTTTGGTTTTCTTTTCTCTTCTCTTCTCTTCACTTTTTTTTTGGTTTTTTTGTTATTATGTGCTACATTTTATTTATTCTACACTTATATGTACTATACTTAAAATCATTTAACCAACAAGTCTTAGTTGTTTCAAAATCTTATATTGATTTGGCATATATGTATGTCTACATATACTTGTATGATAGGTAGATTGAATGCTTTTGTTTTTGGCAACTACGCTATCTGCTCTTCTGAGGTGTGAGGACTTTCGCTTTTGTTCGATTTCTTTTCACTAATTTGATGATTTCGAGAACCTTTAGAGTTTCGCAGCAGTATACGTTCCAAAGCATGTATAGGCGATTCAAACAGTAAGCATAAAATTAAAGCCACAACGAACGTATTGATAATGTGACTCACTACACTATCGACCTGGAATGAACGCATTTAAGAAATAGTTATTCGTTTTAAAGTGAATTTTAATGATTTTAGAGAAAAGACAAGACATTAGAACATTCAAAGTTTAGCTTTATTAACTGCTGACATGTCAGGCATTTTTCACTGCGTGAAACATTTTTGTATTCATCACCGAAGAAGGCTTCAGTAACTCTGCACAGTTTGTATATTCTCGACCAGCATCAACTTTTGAATCGGATTAAACACGACCGTTCGTCTGTCCGTTAGATTGTCCGTCAGTGGTAAACTTTTTTTGTCTGTTTTTGAACGTAAAAACGAGGCTATCGACTTCAAATTTGCAAAGATATAGGAAATTCTTGCACGCAGGTCCTTATTGAAAATGAACCAAATTGGTTCATAGACACGCGTCCAATACAATATAGTAAGTGAGTTTCAAAAAAATGTGGTTTTTTGCTCACTGCTTATAAAGCAGCGCGCAACAATTAAAATGGCAAAAAGTTGCACGTGGACTTCGAGGATGATCGCTCCTACAGTATCTGTAAAAAGAAAAAAATGATGGGAAAAATCGACCACGCAAAAGAGAGTACTTTACAGCTCTTGAATTGTTATTGAAGTTTTTGTGAGCGAATAATACTTTAGTTTCATCTCATAAATATGTGCAACGAGTTTAAGATAATTGTAAGCCACGAAAGACCACCGTTAGCATTCCAAGAACAGATGCTGGACATACAGATCGAATAGACGGAGGGGAAAAGGAACAACGAAGACGATTAAGTCGATCCAGAATCGTATGAACCTCAAAAATATGCCCACTTTTATGGATCTCCAATGAGCATTTCTAGATGTAACAAGCAAGAGAGGGCATAAACAAGCGAATTGAATAATTCGGACGTTAATCTGATGTTTATTATTAAATCTATAATATATGATAACTTGCAGTGTAAATGATACAACAGTGATACAACAATGACATTCGAATACCTGCATCATATATCAAATGTTATACTTAAAGCGGCCATGTGAGGGGAGATTCATTTTCAAAGCGACACTGAGCGGAAGTAGCTCTTAAGCTAACAATGAGCATCGCTTCTGAGAACGATAATTAGTTTGGAGCACTTACATAGAAGATATGTCTATGACGATCATGAGCTTATTAGGTCTTTGGGCAAAATATGCTTTGAATTTGTCGCCAACTGCACTTCACGAAAAGTGCTCGTATGTAAAGCTTATCATCGACGCAGCTTCGTAACTGTTCTTTTTTTTTGGCGTTTGTACGCCTCTTTGGGAATGGAAAACCATAACCATTGAAACAACTTTCGCTTCCAACGCGTTCATATTAAATGTTTGACTTTTTTAACTGCTCTAAAAACACCAATAGACACAAGGGAAAGTCCAAAAAAAGTGTCCTTTGATGTTAATAGATATTTGATAGTTGGAGTTTAGGCTTTGTATAAAAACTTACCACTCTGATGTAACTCATTTGTGGTGTAGTTTTTGAACTGGAGGAATAATATAGTTCCACAATACCGTTTGATAAATAAGCGCAATACGTTAAGCGGCTAATCGGTGCGAATATGCGATGACATAAAAATTTTTGTATCCAATCGGCATGACCAGTACTCGCAGCTAATATTAGCCAAGCCACTGACATATTCCAGCCTATCCTATGGAAACCGGCGTATATAGAACTCTCCAATCTATTATAGGAATAGGCATAGAAACGTGAAATCGTTAACATACAACTGGAACCGATAATTGTGGCGAACAACCAAAGGAAACGCACTATCGGAGACGGTAACTTTGTACTGAAATTAACATAAAAAAAAAAATAAATAAATAAAAAAAATGATAGATTAAACCGTTCGATTAGAATAAAGCTTACTTTCTAGCTTGCATTTCATGCACCAAATAACCGACAGACAATCCTATAACATAAGCTGAAGCTCTCATATGCGTTTTAATATAAAAATTTTTATAGTAATAGCTGCTGTTTATATCTTCAGCTTCACTAAAATGGAAAACAATTATTATTAAATGCCAGGGGAGATGAAAAAAAACAAAAATATCTTACTTCGGATATATCATTAGAGTCGGACTCAGATTTTTCGTATAACTTATTATGAAAGGAATAATTGATGTGATGACCGCTGTTATGCTCAGTAGAATGAGGCCATATTTACGCGATCTATTCAACAGGTATATAATAATCGGAGACAGGAAGAACAGTTGCGAATCCACCGCTAGATACCAGGATTGAAACATACACTAAACAAATTTGAAAAGAGACTTACTTTTAAAGATTATTTTCAAAATGAATGAATTAAATAATTTATTTATGAAGACCATCGCATAAAGTAAAGAGTATGAACGGCCTACCCCTTATAAATATCATTGGCATTATTTTTGTAAAAATGTTTTTCGAATTCTATGCAATAATTTTGCCAAATTTCATTTCAGTGGTTATAAATTATTGATGAAAATATATTAAGTTTTTCTCTTTTTATACCCATCACCGACGGATGAGCGGTATATTCATTTTGTCGAAACGTTTGCAATGTCCAGAAGGAAACAGCAAAGATCACACATACTATATATATTCTTGATCAGCACCAAATACTAAATCGATTTAAGCATGTCCGTCTGTCCGTCTGTCTGTTGTAAACATTCGCCTGGTCGTGAAAATGAAGCTATCGACTTCATACGTGGCAGAAACATTTACAGGGGCATTGACAAGGACACGCTTACAGTATTACGAAAAACGGGAGGAATATCTCTGTTTTTCAACTCAGGAATAAAAATTTTTTTTTTTTGCTCATTATTCATAAACTACCCCAGATAAGTGTACAATACATTGCAATTCCAACGTATATTCTCTGGGCGATCGTATAGTACCTATACAAAAATGGAAAAATGCACCACGCCTACCCACTGCTACAAGGTATCAAAATTTAATTATGTTTTCAACACCTTTACAACGCCCAGAAACAAGCTTCAAAAACACAGTAAAGTATATATAAATTCTAGGCCAGTTCCAAATTTGTAATGGACCTAAACATGTCCGTTTGTTCGTCTGCACAACCGTGTAATACCTGCGGTAAACATTCTTCCGTTAGCGAAAACGAAGATATCGCCTACAAATTTGTAAAAGGATTTGGAAGTGATCTAAACTTTTTTAAAGGAAACGCCTACAACGTGCACAAGCCGAACAAAAACTTTTATTTTGGAAATTAGAAAAAATCAGCCGAGCGATTCCATATTTAGTTTTTTTACTTTTTTTGGTCTTTTTTAGGACAACAGTTATAGGTACAAAAGATTCGGTCATGACCGAATACAATTGTTGTTGTACACTTGTTGTTTTTTTTTTAATCTTTTACTTGCTTACGGTCGTTTTCAACGGAAAAAGAACTAAACAAGCAACTTGCTGTATAGAGTCTTAAGACCGGCAAGAGTAAAAAATGAAGCTTAGGAGAAACGTGTAGAAAAAAAAAAAGAATAAAAAGTAAGAAGAGATTACAAACTTCCATTTGTATCTATTTTCTGTCGAAATATTCTGTGCAGCTTATCTTTGCAAAACAACAAACAAGGAACGAACTCTGATCTTTGAGTTCACTGCAATGTGACTAATTTAGGATTTATATTACGTAGGTAAGTTTGGTGTTCTAACCAAAGTTTGCAGATTATGCTCAGCATGTGGACGGGAAGAAAGGGGAAGATATATATTAACGTTCAGGGGTATATTGGTTTCTTTCACTCAAGTTAATTAAGAATTTATTTAGTTCAAGTGTTAGCGGATGTGGTTATGTATGTTCGCGGCAAAAATTTCATAATAAATTGAAACTTAAGCACTTACCAGCTTATCAATGTTAAAATAATTATTGATATATAATATATTTAAAAACCAAGATGATATGCAACGTTCCTGTTCTCGTTCGATGCGCTGTTGCCAGAGAGGTCCGTCGCCTAAACTGGGAAACCAGGTCATATAAAAACCAATTATCACTAAATAAGCGGGCGTTAGGCGTATCCAACGTGCGATATATAAAACTAAGACGTTAATTTGCCCATGCCGTCGATGCAGTTCGATCAATAAAATGCGACAAAACAAAAAGCCACTTAGCAATAAAAAGACATCCACAACTAACATTGAGTTAGGTAGAAAGGCGAATACAGGCGATTTAATATTCTGTAACAATAATAATAATAAAGTTATAGGAAAAGTACAATAGATTGAAACTAGTAATAATACCTGACTCAAGAATTCCACATTATAGACCGGACTGCCGTAGATGAATATTAAGACATGGCCGGCTAATATCAAAAGCATAGCCAACGATTTAATACCGTTTATACAATTTAAGCTCAACTGATCTTTGCTAGCCTGAAATAGCTTACTGCAATTCTCTGGAACAAAAAAAAAAAAAAATACGAAATTGTTTTCTTATTACGATACTAAAATAATTAAAAAATTGTTTTTTTCACTCTAGCGGCCCTCGTCACCGAATTTCATTTACACATTACAGCGATTCTTTTATTAGATTATTCCATGGTAGTATCATTTAACGGTTAATTAAGACTACATGTGACAATCATTCAATTTTTATAACTTCTCTTAAGAACCGAACTGTATCGTTTGCGATTGAGCGATGAAGGCCTTGTTCTGCGAAAAACTTAACACTAGAAAAATCGATTATCCAGGATTATCGAAGAGTTAATTTATTCTCGCTCTTTCTCTCTTTACCTCTCTCTCTCTCTCTCTCTCTCTCTTTCAAATGAAGTTCGTTCAAAAGGAACGAAAAAAGAGGCGTTTACGCGAAAAGAGAACCATTGAAAAAAACGAAAACTTACCAATTAGGGAAAATGTCAATAAGATCTCGTCGAGCGTTTGCTGAGGCTTGGCAGACGATTTCCCAACATCAACTATGTCTTTATCGCTTTTCAAACTCAATAGATAGGTATGATATAAAGTGCTTAGGACCGTCACAAATATAAAGAAACATATGACAAAACTGTAAAATGGTAATAATCAAAATTCAATATTCGTTTGAAAATCAATTAAATCATTAAGGCAGCAAATACTTACGCGTAAGTGTACATGCCAGCTGTTATATGCAACTCAGGTTTATATAATTGACACATATTATCGTTAACATTGACTTTGCGTTGCAGAGCATGCTTTGCGAAAATTGCAATATCATTGGGACCACAACTGGCTGGCATACAAGCACCCCATCGTATCAACAGTTCTGTTGTTTGGTTTTGTGGCGATGACGGCTGTAAACAGTAGGAAATGCTGTTTAAATCATTTATGATGAACTATAATAAAAATTGTATACGAGCCGTTCATTTTCAAAATGACACAAGTCTTCTTATTACAAATCTTTGCCAAAATTGAAATTGTCATTAATTGAGTTTTGAAAAGACTTCAGTTCAACTTATTTCGTATTCACATATAATACTTAATTTTGTAATTTTTATGCTTTACGCATATGCTATAAAATGTAAAACAAATATTGCGTTTAGTAAAATCGTTAACATTATTAAAAAAATATGTCAAATGGTGCGAGAAATGCTTGGAGACGTGGAGAAACCAGTTATAGTCATAAAGTCTTTGTTAATGTAATAGAAATAACCTTGAGCCTGCATTGTAGAGAGATACCTGCTCATATTTATGTATATAAATACATACATACTGTAGAAATTAATCCGTTTCTATTTAATATCAAAAAAAAAATTAATAAAAATAAAAATTTATTTAATATTTGCCAGCGATACGGAATTAAAACAAGGTTTATTTCGGCCGGTAAATAACATAACCATATGTGGAACGAACTAAATCAATCAAGCGGTAGAAAGATTTGATTGATTTTTATACCCGAGACCACGTGAGATACAGGGTATATGAACTTAATGCGATCGTATGTAACAGGCAGAAGGGCTTACGATACACCTCCACCTTTTATTATACCGATCGATTCGGAATCAAAAATCTCAATTGATCTAATTCTGTCTGTCCGTCTGTCCATCTGTCCGCCTGTCCGTCTGTCCATCTGATATCCATACATGTAAATTTGTATTCAAGCTACAAATCGCAATTTTTGAGATATTTGGATAAAATTTGATACAGTAAAGTATTTTGATCCTAGGTAGGAACGCTGTTGAAAATGGTTCGAATCGGATAAAGTCCTCCCCAAAAAATTGTTATATGGAAAAAAGTTGTAATTCATAAAATTTCTCGGAAAAAGTGGCTAAGTAATAGTAGTGTCTCGACATTATAAATGGATGTGACAACATTGAACAGGTTGGGGCAATTTTTGAACCCCCTCTTATATAACGAAAACTGAAGTTCATACGACAAAGTTCAAAGAACAAATAGTAACTTAACATAAAAAAATTGACTGTACCAAATTTGGACCATCTCGACCTATTTTGATTCTACTCTGATAAGGATTTTCACGAAAATTGTTCCTTTGTAAAGCATAAAAGTCTATTTTAGGATCCTATTTTTGGATCCTGCACTATGTAAGGCTTAAACTTGTACTACATTTGTTTGGTTTTTGGACTCGCTTCCCCATAAATACGCACATGAGAAATATATGCCTTTATGTAGACACAAGATATAATTTTTGTGTTCTATAATAAAAATAAGAATTGTGTTAGACAATGTGGAGAGATAATGTGTGTAGAGTATTTAGCTGTCAGCCTTACCCGATTACAATTATAATGTTCTCACTTATTTTGATTGTTCTCTCTGAAAACCGAGTCTTTCATATATCAGTCGTATGCAATTTTTATAGCGCTTTTTCCATAACGTATTAACTTTTGCTTGTTGGAATACATCGGCTCGTTTCTTTCATAGAGAATAGAAAGAAATGAAATTAGAATAGACATATAAGTCCAATATAACAGAGGACTCATTAATGCGACATTTTGAATAATTGATGTGTCAATCATTTGCGCTGTTGCGTGAGAGCTCATACTATGACGATGAAAAGGAATTTGCCATCGTGCGTCGTTTATTTTACTTTTTTGAAAAGTTCTACAGCAAATATAAGTAAGTGAGTGAATTAACACTAGAACTACCGAGTATGTCATTTTGATCCTTTTGAATTTCCGATCTTCAAAAAAATGGTTATAAAGCATGTAATGTTCCAAAAATTGTTGCTGACTTTTATTTATATAAAAAATACCTTGCAATACTTATAATCACTTCTTCCATTAAGCAGTCTAGGTTTTGAGATGCTAATGACATATATCTATTTCCATCAAAGGAGATCGTATTGATCTGCTATTTTTATCAACTTGCCACAGCCGTAAAAGAGAAGATAGTATTTTGATAGACGTTCCTTGATTGGTCAAGGATGTGAGATTGGAAATTGGCCATTATTTGTTTATGTGCGTGTCCGAAAAAGACCGACGTTTTTTTCGTACCTTGGCCTATAACTTCCGATTCCATGCAGATATTTTTGAAAATCTGTGACCCAAATGCTGCTACAGTTTATGAGTAACGACCAAAAAACGAACTTTTTATTTCTTATGGAAAACAGAGGTGGTCTCAGTTTACGTGATATCGTAGATATGTCCTTCGACCGATTTGGCCCAAATTTTGCGGCCAGCAGAAAGTGTACAACATATATTTTACAAACAGACGGACGGACATGTTTGATGTCGATCAAGAATATATGTGGGATCTCTGAGGTTTCCTTCTGGGTGCTGCGAATTCTTTGACAATATGAAAATACCGCCCATCCCTCGGTAATGGGTATACAAATACCCATAATTTGCTCAAAGCAAATCATTAAAAATGGTTTATAATCTTGTATTTTTTCACAGGCAGTCTATATATGTCGAGATTCTTGATACGTTCATCTCAATAAATTATGTTTCCGATAAATATTGTTTTTTTTTTTGTTTGTTGTTTACGTTTTTCCTTAATCTTAATGTTATTTAAAGTGTCGTATTATTAATAATTAAATTATTTGTACGTTGCTCTGCTTTGCAGAGCTGCTAAGCTCCTTATGTTATATAGTAAACAGCTCTTTATAATTAAAGTAATATGCAAAAGTTACTACGTTTGACGTGGATGACTTACTCAAAAGTTAATGATTTTTTTATAAAGCCAATGGAAAAGTGAATAATAAATGACGTGAAAATAAAGTATTTGAAAAGAACGAAATTTTAATATGCAAATGGCAGCACATACATATAAGTAAATAAATATATATGTTCGGTCTGGTGCATATATATATTTGTATGTATGTATGGATGTATGTATATTATCGTGAGACAAAGTTTTGAGGCAATATAATGTCCATACAACAAGATAATAGACACTTTTGGCCGAAAGAATTCCAATAGTGTCTGCAAATGTTGAAAAGATCTCGATCTCGATCTCGAATAAATTAATTAAATTATATTGCATTGTGAAGATTCACTAATCACATAGTATATGGTGTAGGGATATATGGTATTTGAGTCCATATTTTTATACGATTAACAGATAATTGTACGAGTTAAAAAGCCATTTTTAAATATCCTACTTTTGTGCCCTCACATCCTTTTTGCTCTAATTTTGCTGATTTTCTATCTTCCTCTCCTCCTTTTCTTCTAACTTTTACAAAGTAGGTCATTACGTAAGGAGTAGACGTAAATATAACTCACGCTAGGCCATTTTTAGAGGGTTTCGCTTCAGAGCTAAAATTTCTTCAAAATTGCGACTTTGCAGATTGAACACAAGAATACATGGACAGATGTTAAGCAAGCGCATGGACAGACAGCCTTAAATCGATTCAGAATTTGATGTTAATCTCTGAAGTTTCTTTCGGCAAACGTTTAAAAAAAATAATGTTATAATTTAATATTCCTTTGTAGACCTGGACTAACACTCGCCTCACGTTCTTGATCACATCATCCTTTCTTTTCATTCAATGTTTGCCAAAAAGTAAATAAATCTCCATAAAGACTTGACTTGACCCACTCTTGTAAGGAATAAGAAAATTGATTGGTTTTATGAAGAGTTCACTGATTTCTCTTTCTTTCTATTTTGCACGTTGAAACAGTGCACGGCAACAGTAATTGTGATGTCAATGACTGGGAAAACACATAAATGTGAGTGAAAGGAGTCCGCTGTCCAACTTGACGATGAATACAAACACTTTATGCATATTTTTGGATATTAGATAAAGAAGGGAAAGTCTGGTGCACCCGAATTTTTAAGTGATGAGCCCAAAATCCGCTCCCGAGATGGTCATTGCAAGAGATAAAGTTATGGTAGGCTTAAAGCAAACCCAGTATGCCCGCGATAAACGAAAAGTTTTTTTATTATCTCGTCTAAAGTTAAGCATATATCAACCGGGAAGAGAGTAGACTTCGTTTGGCCTAATTTGCATCTATTGTTAAAACGCCGTTATAGGGTCAAGAAAAGTGCTGGTAATAAATAAAATTGATTTCTATAGAAGAGCACGTAACCGAAATCTCATGTCTGCAGTAATTTTAAGGTTTATGGAATCTGCGGGCTAATTGTCGCTTCGTAGTATTGACGTTGAATTTATGAATTTATGAAATTATGATTGCCATTTCGTCTTCATACAATAGTAATAATAAGTAAGTAAAAATAAGATATTACTCACAGTTCTAGCCTTATGTGAAACACGTTTTCTTCGAAAGTTTCAAAAATCTAACGTTGGACTTCGGATGCTCTCATATCGGTTTAACGAACTATTCGACATTGTTTGTGACTTTTTCAACTATAAGTATAAGTTTCGATTTAATTTTTATACCCTACAACACTTGTGATACTAGAGTACATTAAATTTGTGCGGATGTAGACAATGCCCAGAATGACTTGAGATAGACCTACCTTTTATTATACCGATCGTAGCTAAAGAAGATCTAAACTTGTCTGTTCGTCTGTCCGTCTGACGTCTGCTCATGTATTTTATGTTCAACTTTTTATTCAACACGTCGCAATTTCAAGATATTTTCATCAAAGTTGGTACACTGATGTATTTTGGCCCAAGGACGAACGGTGTTAAAACTGGTTCGGATTGGACTTCTTTTTTGACCACTTCCTATATAACGCCTCATTTTGAAAAGTGATATGACCACCAGTACGTGGTGGTGTAAAGTATTTAACTGTGTCCGTGACCCGCTAGTATTTTTACGTGCTTCTAATAGCAACGATTTTTCTACCTGCGCTACTTCCCTCATAGTTAATCTGGACACTGCTTATCAATATGTATCAGTTGTTTGAAAAATTTTTTTAATCAATGTTTGTCTCCCTCCATCCCTTGTAAGTCAATTTCGTCCGACATAACGTACTCAATCTCGTTCACTGGTTATTTAATGAACGAAAAATCGAACACATATTTTTTTCTACGCTAACCATTTAAACAGCTTTGATAAATAGTTTTAATAAATAATCTAATAAATGGATAAATGATGACTTAGGTTTTTGTAACTATTGCGAGAGTGGGTAGAAAGTACGCGTGGCGGGAAGCCTTATTTAATATTTTATCATATAATTTCGGAGCAAAATCCAGTTCTATTTTATTATATCGTTTCCCCTCAATCTACAGCATGTTGCATAAGTTGTTTTTGTTATTGCACATTTTTAGTAATCTTACGACAGCCGATATTAATTACTATTGTTTTATAGAGCGACAAATTAATTAAACAAGAAATGCAAAATTTTCCATTAATTTATTTTATATTTTAAAATATATTTAATATATATTTATATCGCAAAACTAGTAAAAAAGCATATTTACCCATTCACTCCACATATCAAATAACAAGTCATTTATCATCAAATTCTATTTCCTACTTTAATTATTTACATAGATTACTACTGGTATAGTGCTGTCAACGTTAATAATCAAATAACAATTAAGTTTATAAATGAGTTGAAATTTCATAGCTGGTTAAGTATGTAAACAAAAGAATTACATTTGTCGTCTTCAAAAGACGAGATTCAAAATTAGATATAAATATTTCACGATATATATATATATATATATATCCATTACGACAGGATAAGGGTATGCTAAGTATGCACGCATCCGATACTCGACGAAAAATAGGTTGTTTTACTCATGTCTGTCCGTCGGTCGTACATTTTTGAAACGTGTAAGATTGCGAAAATTGTCTAAGCTGATAACTAACTCACATAATTATTGATAGATCGTTTAAAATTGAGCGAGATCGACTAGCTCGCACTCGACAAGCTAGCACTAGACTAAAGCTACACCGTACAACAGATATTGGTCTAAAATCTGTAAAAGATATTTTTTAAAGTCAACTAAAAACCGAATATAAATGTCGTCCCAATCGAGCAACTCACACGACTTTATCCAGCAAAACATTTATAAATTATAATGTATTGGGCGTATAAGGTGTTGGGCGTGAAGGATTTAGTCGTTCTAAGGTGCGCAAAATTTTTTTACTTATCATTTTTCTTCAATTACTATTATTACGAAAACGTAACATCATAAAAGGTATAATCTTTGATCAGTAAAAATCCTGATTCTTTGTTATGATCGAGTACATGGTAAAAATTTCAAGTTCAAGTTTGGCATGGATTAACATATAACATATTTCATAAAACCAAAGAGAAAAACAGATAAAAACTAGACCGTCTATTAAATACGCTACACTACTTCACTTACAATAATTCTCCATTTAGATGCTGAATATGCTAAAATACCAAAAGATATCCAAAGATGTCCTCAAGTACGGGCACACTTTGCATGGTTCCCTTTATAAGAAAAGTGTTACCAAACGTGGACTGAGTTAGTGCAAATTTAAAAAAATTAATCTTCTTTTCAAAAACACCTTACTATTGTTATTTAACTATTTTAGTCATCAATTAATAAAAATACGTGCGCCAAATATGCTACAGTCAATTTCTAGGTTAAATTACTAATGATATTACTATGGACCGATTTTCATCACAAAATATGAAAAAAAAAAAATGATTATTTTGTAATATAAACGATTACTTTATACGTAGTAGGGTCCGAAAAGTATGTACGTATGTCGTATGTCGATGTACACGCACCAAATTTACTGCTAAAGATCAGATCGTTTTCCCATATAAAAAGTATGCTTTTCGTACGACCTGTTACGTGCAAGGTGGCTCAAAACGTCAGATCATCCGATCTGACGACTTTTCGCATCAATTTAACATAGCGAAGTATTCTTACTTAACTTAACTTGAAGATTGCCTTTTTTTTGCAATGAAACCCGCTTCAAGAAAGGACTTTATATGGGGAATGATCGTTAAAATGAGCTGACCCAACCCATTTTCAATAGGGTTCGTTCCTAGGCCACATCAATGTATATCAAAAATTGAAAGCGGAAAAACCAATAGGACACACCAATCATTACAAGCAGCAAGCAGATTATTGTAGCTATAGACACGATTGTTGACCTATTATGGTTTGCTCTTGGGAGCTGGACATGTGTGTGATCAGTGCAGTGTCTCTAACCCATATTGGAGACATTGAGAATTTTCATAGCAAAATTATTCTTTGACACTTGGTCGATTATCTTCTTTTCTTCAGCTTTATGTCAGGCCATCAATTAGAAGTCGATGACAAGCCGCCCTCAAAATTTTGCATTATCGCGATTATTTTGTATTAGCACGGTGCTAATGAACTTTATGCAAGAAAGATGATAGCAAAATCATTTTCAATGACAGAACTCGCATTTGGTTTCTTGTCTTCCTTTATATCCGAAATTATCGCGTCTTCCTAAGAGCTCAAACTCTGATATGGACATATGCACATATATCGGCGAGAAGCTGAATGTTTAATGAGCGGTTTTTAAAGACTCTTAAATGAACAAAATCGAGCCGTAACAGTCAAAAAGCTATCACTACCTTGTGATGGTTACCGCCACCTATATACACTGTGGAAACTGTTTAGAAAAATTCGATATATCCGGCATTTAATTTTGAGAAGGCAATTATTAGGCAACAAGTGGAGACTTCATGCTTCATGTGCTACATATCCGTAAGGACTTCTTACTGTCCCGAATTATGTGAAAATATGAACATACTTAAATAGATCGTTACCAGATGTACAGAAATAGATTAAAAATTCGCAGACGTCAAATGGCGTTTTTTTTTTTAATTTTCTGATACGTTTTGTTTACTCTCCCTCTTCATTTTTATTGTCTTTATTTTTATTATTATTCAATTCAGATAATAAGTTCATTACAAATTTATTAAACATTTGCATAGACGTAAGTAACGTATATATATCCGAGTACTAACCTGTCGTATTTTACGTGAACCGGTATTTTGTACTATCAGCTCGTCTATGAAGACATCGACCAGACAGTATTTTGCTACTATTGTTATTGAATTATTATTTGAATGCTTTTGCTCTTGTTCTCGTTGTTGTTGTTGTTGTTGTTTAGTAAGTTTCAAGCATTGATCATAATGACCAAAGTGATAGAAAATACCGCTTTCAATGCCATTTGCTTGCTGTACTGCAGCATCATACACTGTAATCACAATAATGGAAATAAAAATAATAAAAAATTCTATAAATATTTATCGTAAGCAATAAAATGAATAGTTTTCTTTAATTTTTCTCTTCATTTAATATTCATTAACTAATAATGATAATATATTTCGATTTATAATCTTGACATATGCAATTTATAAAAAAAAAAAAAAAAAAGAAAAACAAAAATAAAAAATAAATTTTTTTTTAAATAACTGTCGTTGTAAGATCACTACAGTTGTCTGATTAATTCTTTCCGTTTTTTTTGTTTACTTTAACCATAACAACAACAGAGTTACAGGGAAGAAAATCATTTGAAAATTTTTGCGAAGTTAAGTGTTCTCTTCTTCACTTACAGCAGTTGACCAGCATCACTCAACTCAAATGTAATCGGTAAACATTCCTAAGAGCCCTAATTGGTAAACAGCCATTACAATAACGATTTTAAACCATTCGTAAATAGTTACGCAAATATTGTATTTCTATTAGTTAACACAAATGCAAATAATGTATAAATAAATAAGAAGATTATTTATTCGCAATTTGCAAGATTTTTACCCACAATTTTCACAACTCTTCGTTCGACACTTTAAACGAGAATAGCATTTGTAAACAATTTATTATTCACTTTAACTATTCTATTATACATCTTAACTATTCGATTTTCATGGAATTCATTGCGATTGTTTACAGATTTTTCGGATTCCATCAAGCACCTGAACGTTCGCTCAAAATATTAACTGCTCTCAGATAGAAGACATCGCATCAGAGAGTTTTGCTAATCACAGTTCTGGACTAAAGTTCTTATGATGTTCTTGTGTGGCCCCAATGGCCCCAATTCAGTTCAGATCGAAAAAAGCTTGATAGCTATAACCAAATGCCATAATCATTTTATCATGAATGTTACATTGCCGTCAACATGTACAAAGCGAGACGAAAGCGAACACTATCTGATGTGAAAATGAATCATGTTTTACGACCGAACTTCCTTCTTTCGACCGAACTTGGAAATCTTTAGCATACTGCTGGAAGGAAAAGACATTTGAGTTCACTTAAAATGAAGATAGAGTTTCCATTACGGGTCCGACGCGTTTACGATCTGAGAAAGTAAAAAAATGTATTCTCTTTAAATTTTTTTTTGTTTTTTTGTAGAATCTCCTTCTCCAGAAATGCTCGCATCTCTTCGGCCCATCCAAGTAGCCCTCCTTCTTCCTTCTCTGCAAAGAAGTCACCAATCATAGTCTTCTGATTTGATGAAAGCGTCTGTTTTTCGAGCCCAATTTTTACCTTAAGGAACAAAAGTTACTTCTTTAGGGCTAGATTTCATGGACACGGAGAGTGGTCAAACAGGTTTAAACATAATTAGTAAAGTTGAGCCAGTGCATTAACCTAATGAGATATTAATTTCTTTTTCTAGAAACATGACCACTTTTCAAGTAACGATGCACGATATGCGGTTACAGTTTTTAATCGCCGTGAACGTTGATCGCCACTTAAGCTGGTTTCAATTTAGTGCCAAATGATGGTTCCAGCTGGTCCTTAATTGGTGTCGAAGTATTGCCTTTCAAAAGCAAAATTTTTTTCGCCTCTCGCAAAAACACACATCTCGACTCAATCAAGTCATGGCCACACAACAACTACACGTCCAAAGTGGACGAAATTTTAGTAAGTACTTATCAATGGATGCATAATCATACCGATCGGTAATTTTCCAAACGACCTACGTATTTGCGACTATTACAGCAATCTTTCAAGACGACTTCTGCAAAAGTTTTTATTTATATATCGTCTTTAAGGGGGTTATGCTTTTCCCCATAAGATAACTTTGCGAGAAACTGAACAAATGCAAGTTGAATAACAGTTGATCTGTCGGCGCCATAACCGCCCCATGTCCATTGAGTATCATCACCCCAGTTTGCCTGCAGTTTGCCTGCAGTTTGCCTAGTTTGCAGTCCACTTAAGATTCGTGTTGATAACGATATGCTTTCGCTTCACCGAGTTCAACGCAAAGTGAGAACAGTTAGGTTTGGCAATTCTCCAATAGACAGTTCATAATAGCTTTGAGATTTGGAGGTCGATTTTGCTTCCGCGATTTCTGTACTACCTTTTTCGACTTTGGCGCCATCCAACGTGCGCGTCGTTTCCAGCAAGTTATTTATCTGTGTCAACACAGCATTAAATATTACGAATTTTTCCGAAACGATCCACGGCCCCGCCACTAATGAAGCAAACATTTTTGTTCGCGGACACTGTTGATTTGCTTAAAAGTGTTTCCCTGTGTGCGTTACCTACGCACTTGCCCTCCAACCTACACTAACTACTCTTATGGTGACGAAGAAGATTTTTACTGGTTTCCCATTTGCTGTCTTGCAAGTTAACGTTCTTAGAACAGAATGCAGTTCCTCTCCCGTACACGAATACCAATCAACAAGCCCACGCACATATACAAAATAAATGTTTAATTTAAAAACTCTCGAAAGATATCGTCCTTTTTCCACCTCCTTGCAAATAGAACACTATAGAGCATTAATAGTCGCTTTAATCGTCTCTGAATGGGAAACCGCCTTTCAAATCCGAAAATCAAATTATGCTTAATGATTATTGTTGTGCAATGTTATTGTTGTTTAATTCATCCGGAATCCAAACTTTCTCCCCTTCAAGACAAACAAAAGATATTTATTACGACCTCCCGTAGTAGTATCTAGTAGATGCCGAATGGTCATCATTGAATAAATATGTGCAACGCTTGCTATAAAGAATTTATTTGCATATTAATAAATTATTAATTTACAATTTTTGCTCCTTCTTTTCATATGACGTTTGTTTTTTATTGTTCGCATTGATTATATCATTACGTAAAGAGAAGAATTTATAACAAACAAAAAAAAAAAAATTATATTCGCCTTACGTGGTAATCTTCGGTACCTAGTATCTTGAATAAATATGTTACACGACACAATGTCAACATTTTATTAAAGATGGGCGTATCATCTTCTTGATATAGACAAACGATTTTCCCACCAGCGTTTCATAGGAGATATTTGTGCCGGCATCTGGTTCAATGTCTCGGTAAGTTTTCAGATTTTTGTCTATTGCGAGTGTTTTTATACACGTATCACGCCCACTGAAGATTGAATTTTTAGAAAAGTGCGCGAATGTGTTAGGGAAAAATTTCATGTCGCTTATGTAATGAAATTTCATTAAATCAAACAGATGCATGCCTCTTTTCAAAGTTAGCTGTGCACCATGAAAAGTGTTTTGCAGAGAGCGAGATAAATGACAGTTGCATGACAGCGCTGCACAACGCTTTGTACGGTGAGAGTGCAATAGAACTTATTAACCAAACTCTTTCCATGTTTGCTAAGTCATTAAAACTCGTACGATCCTATCATTGTCGTGATGGAAGAGGACTCCTTTCGTATTGATTAACTCTGGCCGCTTTATCCCAATCGCGCACCTTATGCGTATTAATAATTGGCACTTAGAGAGTAAAACAAATGTCTGGCTAGGTTGAAACGCCTCAATATGCACAAAACGCAATCAAGTCCGCGAAGCACAAGGCATTGCCTTACATAGACCAACTTGGCCCATACTAACGTTTGGATATCTTGAATGACAATTGCTTTCGCACCATTTATCGTAGGCGATCTACTTTTCATTGTCCGTTATCTCCCTTTAAAATAGCTTTTCTTCGTTTCGTTTCAACAACGCTGGAATCAGCAATCGCTGGAAATTCGGTTCACCAAATTCTTTACTGGCAATTCATGACGTACTTAAATATTGAGTTTCAGTTTTGTTCAGCGTAACGCGAATGGTGCGAAAATGATGTGTTTTTTGTCGACGCAGCTTGTTACGCAGCTCCCGGCTCTGCTAACCGCAGAAGACGCACGCGTAACAAACAGATTATAGGACATAGGATAATGGTTCAATCATCCTAGAATTTTACATTGGTTTCAGAAAACATACGGAGTGTATTTAACAAACAACATCACTTTGCAAATTTTGTATATGAATAAATAAACATTTTTCGAGAAAAACAAAAAGTCACCTTTTTTATGAAAACACCTCGTATATATACTTTATGGGGTTTCTGATGCGTATTTCCGGTTATTACAAATCGAACGACAATTCATTAAGAGAGCAACGAAATTTACTTTCTTAAATCGTCGGCGTTATAGATAGGCAAGATCAAGACAACTGACGTTACAACTAAGCAACAACATATACACATGCTTTAAAACCAACCCAATGCTTACTTTCAATCTTCTGTCCATCTGTTCGTCTGCACAACTGCGTAGTAAACATTTTCTCGTTAGCGAAATTGAAAATACCGCTAAAAAATTTGCAAAAGAATTTGCAATTGACTTAAACTTTTCAAAGGACACGCCTACAACGACAGGATACCTTTACGATGAAAACTTTTATTTTGAAAATAGAAGCAATCAGCTGCGCACACTCCCTATTACAAAGCATGAAAATTTTGTTCTTCTACTTCTTCTGTCCTTTTTAGGATAAGCTGATGGGTATAAAAGATTCGGTTCCGACCGAATGTAACATTCTTACTTGTTTAGATTAGATTTGCTAAATGTATTGCAACACGAACTCCATGAAATTCCTGATCCGTGTCTGCGTGTGATCGCTTCGTCTTCTCCGATTTTAGGTTGAAAATTCGCCCAAAAGCGCATAGTTGGTCTACCATTTCTGTTGTTATCATTCTCTTTGGTTTACATTCAAAGCTCGTTTGATCCGATTCAAAATTGTGCAGCTTTCCGTATAAAGCGTTTTTAATAATAAATAAAGCGATTTTAGTAATAAAAAGTTCGCATCGAGTTTGAGAGCAATAGGGAGAGGACGATAGAAAATCAGCAAAATTAGAGCAAAAAGGATGTGAGGGCACAAAAGTAGGATATTTAAAAATGGCTTTTTAACTCGTACAATTATCTGTTAATCGTATAAAAATATGGACTCAAATACCATATATCCCTACACCATATACTATGTGATTAGTGAATCTTCACAATGCAATATAATTTAATTAATTTATTCGAGATCGAGATCGAGATCTTTTCAACATTTGCAGACACTATTGGAATTCTTTCGGCCAAAAGTGTCTATTATCTTGTTGTATGGACATTATATTGCCTCAAAACTTTGTCTCACGATAATATACATACATCCATACATACATACAAATATATATATGCACCAGACCGAACATATATATTTATTTACTTATATGTATGTGCTGCCATTTGCATATTAAAATTTCGTTCTTTTCAAATACTTTATTTTCACGTCATTTATTATTCACTTTTCCATTGGCTTTATAAAAAAAAAAAAAAAAAAAAATCATTAACTTTTGAGTAAGTCATCCACGTCAAACGTAGTAACTTTTGCATATTACTTTAATTATAAAGAGCTGTTTACTATATAACATAAGGAGCTTAGCAGCTCTGCAAAGCAGAGCAACGTACAAATAATTTAATTATTAATAATATGACACTTTAAATAACATTAAGATTAAGGAAAAACGTAAACAACAAACAAAAAAAGATATTTATCGGAACCGTAATTTATTGAGATGAATGTATCAAGAATCTCGACATATATAGACTGCCTGTGAAAAAATACAAGATTATAAACCATTTTTAATGATTTGCTTTGAGCAAATTATGGGTATTTGTATACCCATTACCGAGGGATGGGCGGTATTTTCATATTGTCAAAGAATTCGCAGCACCCAGAAGGAAACCTCAGAGATCCCACATAGTATATACATTCTTGACCGACATCAAAGATGTCCATCCGTCTGTTTGTGAAATATATGTTGTACACTTTCTGCTGGCCGCAAAATTTGGCTGACACCTTCGAAATCCTTGCATGTAAGTTATTATTGAAAATGGGCCAAATCGGTCGAAGGACGTATTTACGATATCAAATCTTGCTCTGACGAGCTATGTGGTATTATTTCAAACATTTTTAATAAGTGCTTGAAATCATGCGTTCTCCCGTTGTGTTCCTTGCTCCGCTTCACAAATGTGCAAACAGGCATCACGTTGAGAACTATAGAGGCAGTGTCTTACCTAAATTGTCTGAGAGTAGTGTTACTCAACATTTAGTTTTTGCTATCAAATCTTACATTTCTTCATTTCAGCATGGCTTTCTGAATGGAAGATAAGCTATTACGAAAAGGCAAAGCGCAGAGGCGAGATGTATTCGAAAAAAAAAAAAAACGGTGGCTTTTCAAGTTTTGGTTTTTGAATTTTTCTTTTTTCCTCTTTGTTGGTATGTATGTCCCTAACATATGTTGACATTATCAGCCATTTTTAATTTGCCTTTGACAGATATAAAGACTAGACGTGTTTTGGTGTGTTTATATAAAATTAAGTGCTCCAACGCATTCGGTGAGTTCGGTTGTGTTCGCAAGCGACACAAGGTCTTCACAGAAGGCCGAGAAGATGTTAATGACGATGCCCGGCTTGAAATCTCAAACCCCAAAATGTCAACACCCAATGGAAACGCGGAAGCAGTGCAGGGAATTGTTATGACGGATAGTCGAACCACTATGAAAGATATTGCTGGGAATGTCGGCATATCGGTTGACAAATGTCAGGCAATTTTTCCGGACGTTTTGGGCATGAAATGTGTGGCAGCGTAGTTTGTTCCGAAATTGCTAAATTTTAACCGTCGCATGAGTATCGCTTAGGAACTGTTGAATGACGTCACCGACGATGCAGATTTGCTCGAAATGGTCATAACTGGATATACGGTTATGAGGTCGAAACCGTCAAAGCGCATTCATCCCAAGAAAAACCAAGATCGAAAAAAATATGCCAAGATCGGTCAAATGTGAATGTTTTGCTCACTATTTTCTTTGATTACAATGACGTGTTGCATCGTAATTTCTTGCATAGAAGTCGTACGATCAATAAGGAATATTACTTTAAAGTTATGGGCCATTTGCGTGAAGCAATAAGAATGATGTGCCAGCTCACAGGTCATTGCTTGTTTAGCATTTTTTCGTCAAAACCACGTCGTAATCATGCCTCAGTTACTGCATTCGACCCTGCGCCCTGCACCCTGCGCATTTTTCTTGATCAGCGACAGGACGGAGTTTCACAACGATTAAGGAGATACAGACTGCATCGCTAAAAGAGCTTAAGGCATATTAGAAGTGCTTCGAGGACTAAAAAAGGGCTGACACAAGTCTATTATATCTAATGGGGATTGCTTTGAAGGGGACACAATAGATATTTGTGAATAAAGAAATAAGTTTTGAGAAAAATAAAGAGTAAAGAGAGAGAGTTTTTTGAACACACCTCGTGTACGTGTTCTTTAACACAAAAAACAATCCATCCCAATAAAATCTCTTTTCCAAAAGTTTTAGAAAAATACGATCTCAAATAGTCTTTTTTGATACTTTTTCTTGGCTTCCCCTGCAAATAAGTATCAAATTCGTGTGCACATGTGCGTATTGCTTAATCATGAATGACAAAGTGTATGATATAATGGTCACAGCTCATTGAGTATTATTTTTTATATTTATATGAATATAATATGTTTAGGCCATCACTTCTCTCCATGTCCTTTAAAGTTTGTATTTTTTCAATTTCATTGCATTCATTTCATAAACACAATTGATTTTCTTAATATTTATTGCTCTATTAAGTTCCTGATAATTGAAAC
Organism: Glossina morsitans morsitans; assembly: GCA_001077435.1. Lineage (NCBI taxonomy): Eukaryota > Metazoa > Arthropoda > Insecta > Diptera > Glossinidae > Glossina > Glossina morsitans. Next base: position 46,230 of record CCAG010022781.1, read on the forward strand.
GAGAAAAATGTTAGAAAATAGTAACACATTTAACATTACATTTGTTGTTTTTTCTTTTTCTAATATCGGGTGTTTTTTTTTGGTATTTTGTAAAAGATTTTCAATTGTTCTAATTTTCGCGTTATTGCTGCTTAATAAAAGAGAGATTGTTAATGTAGTACTTTTTTAATAATAAGAAAATCTTTTGCATACCTATTATTAGGGTTTATTATCCCCAACTCAGTTTATTCTCTTATAGAAATAGGTTTCCTTAAGAAACCATCATTATACTATCAGTACACCACTCGTGACACAAGGTATATGTATTAAGTATATGCGCACAACACGCAGAAGGACTCAGGAGAGATCCACTTTCTATTATGCCCATCGATTCAGAATCATATCTTGCATCGATATAAGCATCACTGTTCGTCAGTCCGCTTGATATATCTCTTCAACCTACAGGCCACAATTTTTGGAATTTTTTTGACGAAATTTTGTACATGGACATGTTATCAGCCAGTTTACCCTCTTATAGAAATAGGTTTCCTTAAGAAACCATCATTATACCGTACACCACTCGTGACAAAAGGTATATGTGTTTAATATATGCGCACATGTGTACAACACGCAGAAAGCCTTAGGATAGATCCACTTTTTATTATACCCATCGATTCAGAATCATATCTTGCATCGATATAAGCATCACTGTTCGTCTGTCCGCTTGATATCTCTCTTCAACCTACACGGCACAATTTTTGGAACGTTTTGACGAAATTTTGTACAAGGGCATGTTATGGATCAAGGACAAAACCATTTAAAAATTAATCCATGTGGACTGTTTTTACGGCCACTTACGCCTTATTTTGATAAAGTTGTGACATGAGAAAAATTTGCAATTTTCAAGATTTCGCAGCGAAAAAGGCTACATAATAATGCTTCGGCACATGAAATTGATATGAAAACGTTGGTTCGCAATGGGCAAATTCTTGAAGCACCGCCCATATAAACGTTTCTATGAAAACTCAATTTTCGTTTGGTGAAGAGGTCCGATTTTCAATATTTTAGGGAATATTAGGAAAAATTAATTCATAACAGCGATTTGACATGAAAATTGACTGGACTAAAATGGAAAAATATGGGCCAGCTTTTTTGAGCCCCATCCCACGAGACTTAAAGCTCTATATATCGATAATTTCCAATTTTTAATATTTTATGATGGAAATCGAATCTTAAGAGTGGCCTGTGATATGAGAAATGGTTGTTTTAAAATTGAACCCCGTTCCATACAAGGATCCTCATGAATAATGAGCTTATGCTACTCGAGAGTTACACAGCACATGAAAGGTCAGAAACTATCAAATGAAATCACTATGAATGTTAACTTGTGTGTTGAAGGCCTACATGTCCGAGCATGGAATACTTCCAAACGTTGTCCTTTTCTTCCGTAATGGAATAGGATTAACTGCGTCAAGTGCTTGATACCGCAATCAGCTATCTAAAAAAGAAGCTCGATAAAATATATGTATTAGCGGGAATTCTATCTAATAGGATGCTTGGCCGCATTTATTGTCGTTTTTTAGTCGTAGATTAATTTTCACTCGGCTATAGCCGTTTTAGCCGAGACATACGTCTAATTAAGTAAATAAGGAATAATCAAATTGTACGCTTAATTCAATTTCACAGCTCGACTAGAAAAGATTGGTAACTCCATTGCCAAGAAATATCAAAAAGGAAAAACAAAAAAACTCAATCTTTTATTAATAGCTTTGTTAAATGATGAAATGCGAATTCTATCTTCCAATCTTTGAAACATCACTCCTGCAAAGTAAATCCTAAGGAAAGCAGATACGAGCATACGAGCACGTATGCTTGATCTTTTTATTTATAAGATTTCAAGCTAATTATAACAAGTAAAAAAGTTATATTCGCCGGGGGTCGCATCTCGCATACCCACCACTATGTTTTTCGCGTTCTACTCTTCAAGTTCTTTGATTTGATACCCATATCGCTTTTATTTTATGCTTTTATTAAGAAAACATTAATCGCGGTGTCTACCGTAATCATTTTAAAATTAAGCCATTTTTAGACAGATAATATATTTGAGAAGTGTACAAACAAACCTTATGATAAATGAGCGTAAAACCTCAAACACGTGAAGAAAAGGTAATGTAATCACTTCAATATCTTTGTTGTCTTCATTTTTGCGACGAGGCGAGTGCCAACAACACACACCTCACAGACGGACTGGCATAGCAAAACGAAACTCAGAATTTCACGCTGATCAAGAGTATATATATATATATATATATATGCACTTTATAGGGTTATGAGTTCACCCCCACCTAACAGTGGCGGGTATAATAAAACGTAATCATCGTAAAAAGACAGAATTTTGTTTTTCTAAGCAAATTTCAAAAGATATTAATCGCAATTCGAAACGAAAAGCACTCTCTTAATGAATACGTGAATTGTGATGAATGTAAAGAAGCGTAGCGTAGAGTATAGTCGAGTGTAACGACACTAGCTTTTTTGTCGTTGTTTAGCTTGTGATTCAGAATCGTAATGACTTACTTGAAATCGCCCACTGCTCATTATCCGTGATGCCCCGTAAGATTGCGTTTAAGTCTCGTCGACATAATTCATCCGTAAGATATTTTAAACTATTTTCGAATAATTGAAATTGATTTTTGTGTTAAGTATGGTGAGCCACTAACGTTAGTTGATATTTGGATGACTTCCGTAAAAGTTGGTGCGACAGCTTCTGTCGGAGGCGGTGGTAATATTAGACCTAACAATAATAAAGTGAGCCGCACAAAGACCGAGTGTTTATAGATTTTGAAATATTTTTTTAACATTTTTATATATATTTTTCTTATTTTTTTTTTTTTATTATTATTTTAACTCTTTAACATGTATATTTATATATAAACATATATATATATATATTTGTATGTATAAACTATTGATTTATTTTTTAAAAACATAAACAAATTTATTTTAATGTTATATTATTTTTCTTTTATGCTTTTTTCTTTTTTTTAATTAAATTTTCATATATATTCCGTTTACATAATCAAGACGACCGTACGTTTTAAAATTTCAAATTCAACTGTCATAGAATTTCACTGCCACTGAGTGTTAAAGTGATAATTATCATTTTAACTAAATAGCAACAATTGAACGTATATATAGAGGGCGTAAATGTGTTTGTGCGTGTTTGTGCGTGTATGTGTGTGTGTGTAAATATTAATATTCTCTCCGAGTCGCGCAATCAAACACAAACGCCGTTTCAAGGAATTGTTAAGTGTAATAATTATGTAGTTTTCTTGTGTTTGCAGATATAACCGCCGATATATAAGTGAATAAATACATATTTACCGTTAACACTTGAATCATGTTTCGTAAACATGTTTACAATAATTTCAAAACATTCTAAAAAAAATTTATAAATAAATCGCTTGAAATTCTCAAGCAGTGTTTCAATCTTTTAATACACGTCTTACTATCATTATTACATTCTTGCAGCTACAACCATAAATATTTATTTATTTCATTAAAACTATAAGTTATGCGTTATTTAGCCAAGAGTTTTTGAAAGTACTAGCTAGTCCTCACCAAAGCATATTGTAAGTGCACTTAACGAAAATGAAACTCTCATCTTTGTTTGCTTCGTGAAAGTAAAGCAATCATTTTTCGTATTATTTTAGATAATAAAGCGCTTAAAGCGATGCGGGCGATTTCAGTCATCAAACCACCAAACGATATCACTTGACAGCACAGAGATGTTTATATTACATTCAAAAGCATTTAATGATTGAATTTTGCCATCTAAACATAGAGTCTAATTACATATGTATAGACACAACGGGAAAGGAAAGCAAAATATTGCAAATTTCTAAATCCATATTTACTTACTATATAATAACATACGATTTCTTTTCATGGGCTTTTGGTCGATAATTCCGAATCGCTTACTATAAGAAAAGATGGATTATATATATCTCTTATCGTTCTGAGTGCCGGGTATAAATTTAATAATAATTCAGCAATAATGAAACAAATCCTTCTTCCAGGGAATATATATAAAAAAATCGATAAGCTGGAGCTCGATTCGATATTCGATTTTAACGAACCAAAAAGAAAGATACATTCTTCTATTCTATAATACCCGCTACACCAACGTAAATGGGGAGAATTAAAATTATGATAGCAGTGCTTGCAAATGAATCTAAGAATAGGTAGATATATGGAACGCCAAAGGTCTCACAAATCATGCAAGAGAAACATAAACATATAAACACATCTACATCGTATTGAAATCTTTCGAATTTCGAAAACTCATTTCAATGATCGAACTTATTTGCAACTTACAAGATACGATACTCTTTCATACAATCATCCTGATAATAGCGCGCACGGCAGTTGAGCATTTTTAGTTAAATCTTCTTTAAATTATGTCGTTCTGTCTTTACGTCAAGTAGCTAGAATTCGCTCTAATGATTATAATAATTTCTTTCTTAAAATAGGGGTCAAATTCATCGTCGGAGGTGACTTTAATGCGAAACATCCTTGCTGGGGTTCAAGGCTTGAAAATCCCGCGGGCAAGGACTTTCTCTAAAAAAAAAACCGCTTTTTTCATACTTCCATGATTGAGTCATAACACTCTTCTTAAGCCCTTGTTGCTTCAGCACATACCTTGATACGTTAGCCCGGAGACTTTTCTTGTTTATACGGGATATTTCACGCTCTACTTCCTTAAGGGATCTACTGAGAAACTTTCTAATTTCTCTTTTCCGTTCGGGATTGTTGAGATGAGGTAGAATCTAAGTATTTTAAAAAGGCGATTTTCTTATTAGAATCTTATGTACACCGTCTGTCATGTAAGTTTTATCTTTTTGTTGATTTTTATAAACATTTTGTAGCATTCCAAAGCTTATGATCGTCATATTTTGTTCGAGATGAGTTTCTTAGAAAAGATGACGCCTTCTCGTTTTTAAAGTGAACGCCGTTTCAGGAATTGTTCTTGTGTCACTTGGACAATCGGTCGGTCTTCTAGCTCAATTTTGGGACAAAATCATTATGAAAATGTACTGAAATAACGTTGGTGCCTAAAAGCGCTAAACCAAAGGATGACATCAACTCTTCCATCTTTGAAAAAC
>CCAG010022788.1:0-34581 GCA_001077435.1 Glossina morsitans morsitans
CGGTCGAAGAACATGCCTACAGTGCTGTGTAAACTGGGAACACCTGTTTTTGAAGAAGAGTAAAAAATTGGTTTTTTACTCTTTACTCGCAAACTACAGCAGTATAAAAATTTGAACGCATATTCTATGGGCGATGCTGTAGCATCTGTACAAAAATGGACCAGGCCTACCCATATTTTAACGTACCAAATTTAATTTTTTTTCAAAACCTTTATGAGGCACAGAAACAGGCTTTAAAAACCCCATAAATTGTTTAAATTTTTGGACCGTTTCAAATTTGGTCTGTCTGTCTGCGCATCTCTGTCGTATTTGTGGTGAACTTTCTGCCGTTAGCGAAAATTAAGATATCGTCTACAAATTTACAATAGAATTTGGAGCTGATTTAAACTTTTCCAAGGACAGACCTGCAAAGTCTACACGCCTATGCCGCAAACATCTTTATTTTGAAAATAAAAAAATCCATGTTACAGAGTATGAAAATTTAGTTCTTTTTCTTTTTTTAGGATCACGATAATGGATATAAAAGATTGGGTAACGATCGAATATAATTTTCTTACTTGTTTTCTTGCATTGCATATGACTTGACGCGTTCAAGTAACAAAAAAACAAAACTCCGCCCTTTCACACTTCAGCGAAATAACTTACAACGTGTCTTAAATTCGCAAATGGGGAGGTCACAGTATTACTTGTTACGACATAGTAAGAGGGGTCTCCTCTCTCTTGGGAAACGCTTAAAATGCGTTTGTTCAATCAATATATTTTCCACATATACCGAAAGTGCATGTGAGGCTTGTCTGATACTAATCGAACACGCATTCTTACGTCTATCAATTTATTGAAAAGTACTCAAGAAAAAAACAAAAAGGTATGTGTTCGTGTTACTTTATTGAAAATAGGGAAAAGTCTGCCCAAGTTTTCAATGAAAAAATAAAAATCACTTTGAAAAATTTAAGGCTGACTTACTTAGCTTTATTCTTTCTATAATGAAAAGTATGTATATCTTCATGTCTTCCTTACAAACTATTACGTACGACCAATGCGCGTTATCCCTACGTGTGGCTACGTATATGTATGTCGGTATGGGTTGCAATGTTACTTACTTAGTTTTAGGTCTCAGCTTCACAATATAAAATTTTTACACGACCCAGATGATGATGATCCACTAAAAAGAGGAATTTTGTCAATTATTGTTGCAGTGTTGTTAGCAGAAGAAGTGTGTTTACAACAACATACATGCTTCTGCCATGTACCTTGTGCTAATATATCGGAAAACTACTTCTATCGGTATAATGAAATCCATAAAATCTTTCAAATATTGGATAAGATTCATTCATTTAGTTATTATATAGTTTAGTATATAGTTTAGTTATTATTTATGCTTAGTTCCGTTCTAGTGCGATCTATGTGCGGGGAAGAGGTGTAATGGACGAAAAGTTTTCATTAAAAATTCCATTACGAAGGTGTTAGCTTTAAATCGGACGTAGGAATTCTGTATTTGATTAATATTTATTCAAAAGAGATATCATTGCAAAAACATTGTAACAAGACAAGTAGGTGTCAATTTCATAGCTGTGTTTGCTTTGAAGAAGATTAGTAGCAATTTATTATTTAGCGGTTCTTCTAATTGAGTTAACCAACATCACGATTAGACAGTTAGAAGATATGTATATTCAGCAAGCGCGAAGATAAGAATTCGCATTGCATAACGGCACTTAAACAACAGAGTGCTTTTAAAAATATAATTTATTTTAATAATAATTGAACGACTTGGTGTAAAAAAAAAAAAACAAAAACCCAATAAATTGATTGCACTTTATACGTAAATAATTGAAATGAATTTTTTCCTTCCAGGAAAAGAAGAATGACACTTATGCACTGTAGCTTTTATTCATTATCCTTAGTTGGCTTGCGTTTTCACAGTTCTTTTGACTCTGATAACGCTTTAGGAATAATTGGGTCAACACCATGCACAGCCATTTCAATGAGAAAAAGTGAAAAAAAAAAATAAATAAATAAGAAAAAAAGGAAAACACACCAATATATACACAGAAGCAAAGAGCAATAAATATGAATACATACGAGTATCAAAATTTAAAGATGACAATTACTTTACTTTACTTTACATAACCAGGGAAAAATATATTAAGTTTTTTATTCTGAGAGCGTCAGATAGATAAATTTACGCCCATTTACATCTTTCGATGTTAATCTGCAAGCATTCTGCTTTAAATAACCACAGAGAATAAGCAACCAATTTGGAACAAAATACTGTTTCTAAAGTATAAAAAGCGGTAATTTCGTTCACCATTTTTTAAACCTACCGCAGCAAAAGGAAATGTATATAGTGTTGACCAGCATGAAATTCTGAATCGATTAAGCCAGGTCTGCCCGTCTGTGCATCGTGTGTTGTTGACACTCTCCTCGTCGGAAAAATGAAGATATCCACATGAAATTTAGTAGACGTATTGGAAGTTTTTGTACGCAGGTTGATATCGAAAATGGGCCAAATTGGTCAGAGCACACGCCTGCAACAAAGCGTAAATTGTACGCAACTTTGTTTTTCTAAGCCAAAATTTGTAGATTTTTGCTCGTTATTCAAAAATTATGAAAAATAAAAGCCTGAAGTTTTCTACATTTACTTTATGGAAAACTCCACTATGCAAAGATGGAAAAAATCCAAGCCAACCCCAGACAAAGTGATATTTTATTTCAAATTGATTACGAAAACAAATTCCAACTAAAAACTAGAAGAACTACAAACAAGCCAAAAGTTAGACTTAAGCTAATACTACTATAATAATACCAATATAAAACCTATCTAATCGTCTATGGCTTATTAATTGTTTGCATTACACAACATAACAGAACATATTCATTATAGACTACATTTTCACTTTATAACTGTGTTTGTAATTGTAATAACAGAATCACCAAACTGTTCAAAGCGGGAGTAACTCCTGTCATAAAGTCTACATTGCAAGCTAAATTGACTAAACATTAGATAATTCGTACGGCGATGAGCGAGTCTCAAAAAAGGATAGTGTCGTAAAGACCGACTGGGATAGATAAAAAGAGGAAACCCATTCCCCTTTAACGTTAACGTTACACGTTCTAAATTCTGTTCTTCCGACTTAGCTTGCAGTTTGCCAATCGTTTATTTCTTCGAATTTTTTAGCTCGTATGCAGCAATGACTTGATTTCGAAAGTAGATTTACATCAAGAACGTTTTATATAAGTTTATTCGCAATTCTGTAGAAAAATTTAAATTTTATATTCAGATTATCAATCTAAACCTCTATTTACAACTTAAGTGAAATTTGATTGACACTAAATAAGTGTATCCTACACTAGCTTCTGAATTTCATTTTAAACCAGTTCTGTCTAACTTGTCTTCAAATTGGATTCAATTGATTATTAATTTTGAATTCGCCTTATTATAAATAAAATATCGAATAGTCCTCTCGAAATCTAAACTAATTTTTATTTCTTCATTTTCTCGCCTTTTTGTCCGGTAAGTCTTCACTTTATTAAAGCATCATGCGCTTAGAAAGTGTGCCGATAAATATATATGTAGTACTTCACCGAAATTCTACTATTTTATTTCAAAATTTTCGATCAGTTGACTACAAACTGGAAGATAATTTTAATACACCTATTCATACTGATGGTCAGTATGAAAGTCAAAAGAAAGATCAATTAATCAAAATTACTTTCGAAAGCATGACGACTACTTGTGCCATTGAAATTGATGATATTATAAAACACGTTTCTTAAAAGGATATTAAGTTGCAGCTAATGCTATCTGACTAATGAAGAGTGATAAATATACAACAGTTTTACCGGGGGCGTGAGGGAATGTTGATTAATTTTTTCTTCAAAGACCATAAACAGTATACTCACATTATATATGATAATATATATATTATGATTTCATATAAATATATATATATATATATATATATATATGCACTTTTGCCAAAAATTTTCAAATTTTTCTCATAAATCTTTCACGTAGAGGAACTATTTTTACCATTTCGTAAAGTGACAATAACAAGATAAAAATGGCTATTTTGGCTCAGATGACTAATTTTTTTCCCTTCCCTCTGTGAACGTTGCTGTAAACGAGATAAGTCAGCATTTCTCATATAACAGACATTTATTTAAAAAAAAAAAATACTCTCATGATGAAGTTATTACAATAAATTTCATACTTTTTTTTAATTTTTCATTAAACAGTACTTTTACATGCTTGATTAACTAAGGCAATAACGTTTTTATTATTAAAATAAGAATTGCAAGAATAAAAAAAACCGTCTGTATTTCATAAAAATCGCTAATTTGAACTTAAGGAGTGTCATTACACGTATGTTATTATTTTGCTGTGAATGTTTTATTAGTAATGTTAATTAGTTTCGCGCGTTAATAAAAATTGTTCGACAAATAGCACTTATTTTAGTAAAAGGTTGTCCGGAAATGAACGATAAAGATTTGTGTGATATTATGGGAAGCGCTCGGAGCGGATCTGTGCAATGGGTGCAATATTTACAAAATATCAAAATAAAAGTTGGCTAACAGCTGCTTATTTACAGCAAGTGCAAAGAACAATTGGAACTGCAACGAAATAATATTTCCCGCCCATTAAGAATTTCTTTAATTATTCGGAGTAAAAATTGTAAGATTTTCTTCATTGTTTAGTGCAGAACTTGGATTCGGATGAAAAGGAAAAAATCTAATTCACGCGAGCTATGTGAATAAGTAAAGAATTTTCGTTCGGGCATCTTGATTGCATTTGTTAAAAGAAGAGCCAGTAGTAAGCAGTTTAAGAAATTTAAAGAATTTGGAGGCAATAGAGAGTGAAAGAGAAAGCAAATAGTAAAGTGTGTTGTGTAGTAAAAAAAATTTTAATATGAATACATTTATTCACAATTTTTTTTTTTTTAATGGTGGCTCACAAAGCATAATTACTTTTTAATTCCAAGCAATTTATTGGAAACCTGATCAATAAAGGTAATTATTACAAGCAGAGTTTTGCTCTCGTTATTTTTGATTTCTGCTTTCTATTCATCGTAAGCAAGATATGCATGCAACCTTGAAGAGGGAAAAGTGCTTACGATTCTTATTGATTCTCCGCCACGAAAAACAAATATTTATCCAAAAGGCAATTATTTATTAAAGGTTATCCATCAGTAATATATTTGAAACGATTTAGAACAGTTTCGTTTGTCTGATTGCCCGAACTCCTAACCTAACATAGTCACCTTGTTGATTCTTTTTTCGAAGTTTTAGGTATTCCAAATGTCAAAGTGAAAGATTTGTTATACAATTTTGTTAACTGAAATGGAACATTTTCCTACTAATAGAAGTTTTAGCTACCATTATAAGCAAAAAACCAACTCTCATTCTTGGAAGTGTAATTACACGTACGCTTTTATGGGAAAGCATGAGCACAAGCAAGTGCCAAATATTGAAGAAAAGGGAACTTTTTTGTCTGTGTTTAAATAATAGATTAGTTAGTAATTTTTGAAGAAGATAAAAAAAGGTTTATTGTTATCAAAATCAATTGCATCCATCAATATAGTTTTTCCCACTGTCCAGGAGCGATAAAAATGGTCCATCCAGACAACCTCACACATTTGAATGCTTCATTAAGTCTCTCAATATATGATCGAGCTTTCGAAATTATTTTCCCATTTAATATAAATTTGTTTCCTTGGAGAATTCTTTTGCGATTTTTAAATAGATGATAGTCACTGGGGATTAGATGTGGATGGAGCAGCAATTCGAACTTTAATACATGCAATTTTTCCATAGTTGACATGGACTTGTGACACGGTATTTGTTTTTTTTTTTTTTCTACTGCTGACATAGGAAATAGCAACACAATCATGAACATTTGGCAATAACTCGCTACATACCATAAGCATACACAAATTTGAAGTTTTTTTTTCAGGTTATTGTACATATATATCACGTCCCGCAATAAGTCCGTAGAACAGATCAAGCGAAATTTAAGCGGAAAACGTAACGAAGCGACCGATTGAGTGATAAAGTTTTTAATTCGTATGAACTCAGCACTGAGTACTTGCCTTCGACTTGAATGAGAAGTGCTTTCGAATTCATATTTTTGACATCTTTTTCGAAAGTAAAAAAGAAAATGAAATGTAAGCCAATATTCTTTCTTATTGCAGGTGTAAATAACTAAACATAAATGTCGAGATTTCCGATGAATGCGTCATCAAAATGTGAGCACTAACGTAGGATATTCGATGTTTTTGCCATACGCGCGGCCAGACAACTAACATGAAATAACATTAGTAGGTCCTTCGCGAAGAGATTATGAGCAAATCTAAGAAACGCTTTGCTTTAGAGGCATTAAAGTTTGTGTATTCATTTATTTTACTCGATCTTTATGTATATATATATATACATTTATGTAATGTTGATATTTATAACCAATAGTTTTGAGTCACTTCTTAGCATAATGTTTAATAATTTATTTAAAACTTTCGCAGTTACGACGACATAAGCTACAAACTCATTCGCAGCGTAATGTAATTTCTTCCTTGTTTATTAATCAATCGATTTTACGTTAAGCAAATCACTAAAGTAAGCAAAACACTGTAAAAAAGAGAGAGAGAAAAGCAGGCACGTAAATGGGATTTCGTTTAAGACATAAGACTGAGTAAAAAGATTCATAGAAGCACACCCGACACACATATATATATATATGACTCGAAGACATAAAATTGAGTTGTATTCTTAATCTCACTGCTCAATGATATCTGAGCTAAGTGAAAGTGAATTGACTTTCCATACAATATTCAGTCAGTATTTAATCCATTTGAAGATGAAAACGTTTCGGTTAAGTCGTTTTTTAATTTTAATAACTTATGCTACTCATTTGATAGCTGAAGAAGAAGAAGACGTAAATAGAATTTATTTAAATCATATCAAAGCTAATATGAATTTTAGTGTGGACCCATGTGAAGATTTTTACGAGTATGCCTGTGGCAATTGGCATCGTAATTATAATTCTTCTTATTATTATGACGCAGCCGGTTATATGGAATATAAAGTCAATAAACAATTACAAGAGATTTTGAATAAAGCGAAAAATGATGACATCATTTATAATATCGCAAAGAACGCTTACGAAGCATGTACCAATCTTAATACTATCTCAGTAAATCCGATGCTTCAATTGGTTCAAGAAGATTTGCAATTCATTTGGCCAATATTTACGCAAAGTGCAACTTGGTGTAATGACAACGAATTTGATTGGCTTAAAACTATGGCCATCCTAAGAACCTACGGCTTGAACGGGGTGTTTTTAACAACGCATATTAACGTTCTATTTAACGATGGTAGTCAACGTGTACTGGAGTTACAGCAACACCAATTAACCATGGAATTACTTTACTACGATGTCGAAGAAATTTTTCTAAATTTTGGTTTCAATATTAGCCAAAGTCAACGGATTGCCAAGAATGTTATCGATTTTCAAGAAGAATTAAAGAATATCTCATTTTTGGAGTACGTACCTGAAAATTTTACAGCGAACATAACCTATCAAAGCAATTTTCGAATAATGACAATTCAGGAATTGCAAGAATTTGCGCCTCATATTCAGTGGCATAAATATTTTGAAATTATTTTAAATCGTATAGAAAATATCAACGAATTGCAAGTGCAGTGTTTTGCTTTCAATCCAGATTATTATGAAAATTTAAAACTTTTATTGGATAAAACTTCGAAAGATACTATCGTACATTATATTATGCTCAGATTTATATATCATTTACATGAAAATTTACCTCTCAAGAGGCCCCAAGATTGTTTACGTTATTTAAGAAGCACTATACCGCTAATCATGAATGTCCTTTATGAAGAATATATATACGAATCGCAGCGTCTTGAAACCGAGCAAATTTTAAAGGAAATGTTTGAGAAATTGAAAATTAATTTTGAAAAAATGCTTCAAGAAAACTCCTTGCAATTAAATGAATCAGAGATGAAGTATATCCTAGAAGAATTATCAGGTATGACCTTAAGATTAGGCAATGTCCCTTTGAATAGGTCTAAAGAGTACCTTCAACGTTATTATCGGGACTTATATAGAACTGAAATAAATAAAACAGATTTCGCTGGCAATCATCTTAAGTTTTTGAAATTTCGTCATACCAAAGGTTTCATAAAATTGGATCATTTCTCTTTAGCCGGTTTTTATGATTATGATCCTGAATCAATCGTATCTTCTTCGCCGGTAAAACTATTTGATAATATCGTACTCGTTCCTCATGGTTATTTACAAATGCCTTTTTTTCATCATAAATTAACAAAACATTTACAATACTCTTTATTAGGTTTTATATTGGCCCATGAAATAATTCATGCTTATGATCTCTATCACATAGTTTACGATCACAAGAGTAATTACAATCACATGGGTTCTCAAGTAACCCAACACTTTTTACCTTATATGAATTGTAAATACGGTACAAAATCTTGGGATAATGTAACTGTATCAAATGATTTATTGTCCGAAAATATGGCTGACATTTCCGGTTTACGTTTAGCTTATCAGACATATATCGAAGCAATTGAAAATGAAATTTTCTCAACTTATTCTCTTAATCTAACAAATGAACAATTATTTTTTGTTAATTCCGTTCAATTTCTTTGTGCAAACATGTATGAAATTTCTGCATTGAATTTAACTATTCCCGAGAGATCACATGATATGCACGATATAAGGGTACGAGAAAATTGGAAGCATTTGGAAAATTTTGCTAAATCTTTTCATTGCAAACCGGAATCAAGTATGCATCCGTTACAGAAATGTCGACTCTGGTGACTGTCATTCCCCTATGCATCCATCACCTACGTAAGACGACAAGTTCTTTTAGCTTTTCGGTACGTGTTTAAGTGTAATTCTTATAAATAAGTAATTGCAACTCACCTTAGCTTTTAGGCGCGCATTCATGCATAACTTTCATAATTATTCTATAAATAAAAGAAAAGAAGAAAATTCGGTTTAAATAAATATATATACGACTTTTTGTCTTTTTTTTGTGTGTGTTATTATTAGTGTTTATAGAAGAATTACATACATTCAGACATCTAGAAAAACATATTTATACGTGTGTGTGCTTAATTAATAAATCATTTTTACTTATACTTATTCAAAAAAATATAAAGTTTTCGCTTAACTAGTTTCTGTCCAAATAAGAGACTTTTATAAGTTTTTGCTACACTACTGGTTGGGTTTATGGAAATTGATTAAGCAAAAAGTTTGTAAATACATCTATGATTTAATACACGTGGTAAACACTTTCCCGGAAAGACTTTGACTTGAATCGAGAGTTATAGACGAAAACTCGTAAAATTTGTTGGTGTTTTCAGAGGTTATCATAGCTTCTTGTACACTGTGAACGTATATGCGAACAGTTCATGTTCATTTATGAAACTCACTTTCAAAATCGATCAGGGGGGATTGTTTGTGCCAAATTTCAGTTTCCTATCTTAATTTTTGTGACTGTGACAGTTCACAAAAGTCACCCGTCAAGTTGGCGGATTTTCGTAGAACCAGGCATAGAACATTTAGAAATAGCAAAGTAGACGTGTCCCAGCAAAAGTGAGTAGACATGTGCACTTGTTGCGTTATAAAGTTATAAAAAAATTTTGCAAAATTCTGATCAACGATTTCTATAGGTAAAAACGATAAAGAACGGGAAAATACCAGTGTACATAACGGCTGAATTCGAAGGTTTTGATCTTCTTCTACGTAAAATAACCGTTTTCCATTTAACATTCCAAGATTCAGCGTACGTCGACGCTAATCATGGAGCACTCAAAATTCTTCTTCTTTGAAATTCATTACTTTTGTTGCTTATTTGAAGAAATCTGTTGCCGCAGATCGACAAATGTGTTCAGAGGCTTACGGTGATGCTGCTCCATTATATTCCAATTATCTGTTCTGGATTGAATGGCTTGAATTGACGGAAAATGGCACTTTTTGGACACTTGTTGCAAGAGTTGTTCAGGATACACTGTAGCAGCTCGAATGGGAAGTTCTGCCACACCCAGCGTATTCACCGGGCGACTGCTAATTACCACTTGTTCATATCGGTGCAGCGTGGCTTGGATGGCACCCGGGTCCCCAAAATTGAAGAAGTACGAAAATGGGTGGGTGGATCGCTGACAACCCAATATAAGTTCTTTCGACATGACATCGCCATGTTGCCAAAAATGTCGTAGAAAATGATGGAAACTATTTGAGTTAATAGGTATTGTAACAATTGTCCACAATAAACACCTTTTTCAAGTGGAAAAGTGACCAACAAGGTTGCAAACACTTAATATACATATAACATTGGACGATACCTTCCTCCTTATTAATGGGTGTAGTAAATCTAATGTCGAGGCTATATGAATTAGATGTTGGCCTATAAGAGTGCATGGAGGTATTTCTCCACCCTTAATTTCCCTTGTGTAACTGTGTAAGAATAAGTTCACTTATATCCAAAGCCTATCATGCAAATCGGGGCATAGGTGTCTATATTAAATTGAAAAATTTACTTACTATTAATAAATACATGTATGATTTAATTTAATTTCCTTTTTTTAGTTTCTGTGCAAAATTGAAAAGTGTAGTTACGTAGTCATGTCGTTTGTAACCATGTAGGTTAATTGTGTCATTCTCGAGCAAGTTCTACAAATTCTACAGATTGTCTAAGATTCCCATGTATTGGCAATAATTTCAATTTAATATCTTCGAAAAGAAGATATTGAAACTATTGTTACGAAACTCCCAAATCCTGTTAATGCTAACTAATTGATTTTTCGCAAGTAATAAATTCGCATCATACAGCTGCCGGCCGAGGAAACCATTAGCAGAAAAGCAGGTTAAAGGATTGAAAATGAAGCTATGAAGTTAGGTAATAATGACATGCTTGTAAAAATGTATATAAGTAGACTATTTGCGGAAGGCAGAGTTAGTCGCACGAGAACATTTAAGTCGAAAAAGAATACTAAAATTGAGAAGTCGAGGGTATTGCCAAAGTAAAATGTAAATAATCCTAGCCTTAAAGAATAGATTGTAAATAAAGAAATTTGGAGTTAAAAGAATTCTGAAGTGCATTTCTCTTGAAAATAATATCCACGATCTAGTGGTACGGACCGTATCATAGAAAATCCGAAATTTGTAACAATGTGAACGATATTTTCGTTTGAAACAAAATTTTTATTAGCTTAATATAATTTCGGTTAGACTACATACACGTTCGCACGTTGTTTACCTCAGGTAGTGGATACGTAAGATAGGTGCAAAAATGACTATTACATACAGATTTGTTGCAATATCTTTGCAATGTTTATAATTTCTACGATTCGTATCAATTATAGACAAGTTTATGGTTGAAAAATCAGACCACAAGGTACATACATACATACATACAATCACATGAAATGTATAGGAAAAGCAATCAAGTTATTAAAACAAAAAAAAAACAATTAACTACAATCGAGTAATGATAGCAATAAATAGAGAAATTCGAAAGAGAAGGAAAAGGAAAAGCAAAAATTACGATTTAATTGACTTTTCTGGGAACTTTCGGCACCTTCTTTTTCTCATATATAACATTTACCCCAAATGTTGGTAAACAAAATATTACGAGGCCTTAATTGTTGTAAAATCATAATTTTTTTTTCTTTTCTTTTAGCTTCAATTATAATAAAATTTTCCCATATTTTTTTAATTTATATACTAAATGTACATATTAAAATTAAAATTTACAAAAATTAGTTGTAATATTTTCCTTGCTGAACGAAATGAATCGTTTTGCTTGTGTTTTGCTTACTTTGAAAATATATTTTTGATCATTTTCTATTGCAATGATAAAAGTGCTATACCTTCGTGCATGTAGCATAAAGAAAGGAATTAGAAAAATTATGTTCACATAATTAATTACATTTCAATTTGTGTCACTAACATTTATCATCGTTCATCCTTTATGCTACGGAAACAAACAGAAATTACACGCTTGATTAAATGCTTAGCTAATATGGTTTCTTGAGATTTAAAATCTGAGTGTGCAATGTTCGTTTAATCGATTGAAGAGATTTACAAATTTATAGAAGTTTTCCGAATTTTACATATCTACTACAAGCATATATTTTATTACGTCACGCTACCTTCTCCACGCCAAGACTATTATTAAAAAAATAATATTGTGATCACGGGGTAGAACGTTCTTTCGATTTTCCCTTTTAGTAGCTTTCTTTTCCCACATTAGCAGCACAAACTGCTAATCCTACTGCACTCTGGTCACAGCTCTTTTCCCACATTAGCAGCACAAACTGCTAATCCTACTGCACTCTGGTCACAGCTAAGTACTTTTAGTACTTTTTATACTCTACACCTATAGGTTGCACACAAAAATACATCGACAGATATCAAAAGGACGGACGGACAGACGGCCAGACAGGTTTATAAGAGATGGGTCTGTTTTAAGCACTTTTGAATGTTACAAACGATCAGGTCAAAATATTTTGTCTGCCGAAATCTTATTCAGGAATTTTTGTCAAGAAGTTTTCAATATTTTTTTATATAACGTCTTTTTCAAAACATACTGGAGGACCAAAATAATATATTTCCAACAGATGCCTTCCCTAAACCAAAACACGTTAGTATAACGAGATTGGCAATATTTATCAAGTAATATGTAACAGGTAGTACAGCATCACCCATAGAATGTTCATATTTTTGTACATTTGTCTGCTACAGTTTATGAGTAAAGAGCGAAAAACCAATTTTTTCTCGTCTTGAAAAACAGAGGTGTTCTCAGTTTACGTGGTACCGCGGCCGTGTCCTTTAACCGATTTGACCCATTTTCAAAACTAACTTGCGTACAAGAACTTCCAATGTTTCTGCCATATTTGAAATCGGCAGCGGGCAAGGGGATGTTTACAACAGATATTGCACAGCCGGACAGGCGGACATGCTTAAATCGATATAGAATTTGATGCTAATCAAGAATATATACAGTGCAGGGTCTCTGATGCTTCCTTCTGGACGTTGCAAACGTTTTAATAAAATGAATACACTCCTCATCGTTCAGTGGTGGATACAAAAATACAAATCTTAAAACAGACAAAGCAATGTAATTCAAATATTTTACGAACAAAATAAGTGCTTTTGGAAAACAATGTTTTTTTTTTGGACTTTCCTTTACCATATCACTAAAGACTAGTATTATGCATCTAGAGCAACAGAAAATGGATGCAGGCGAATAACTCTGTTGTCTATTTTGGCAAAATTTCTGAAAAAAGGCCTTTCCTGGGCTCAAAAAACGACATCTACTAATCATATTTCAAATCTAAAATCTATCGGTAGACTATAAATATATATACATATATATGTTTATGTTTATCAAAATATTCAAACTACGTGTACTGCGGTTTCGGAAAATGTACTTTTTGGATCATATCAATTTCACGTCCCTCCCACAAATGTCTTTCTATGCATAAGGGATCATTTAAGCCAATAACAATAAAATAATATATATATATATATATATATATATGTGGTTAAAAGCGATACATGCACATGCTATGTGGCGGATGGAAATAGAAATCCTTACGCATGCAATTAATCAGTTTTCTAATATTCACACATAATTTGTGTATTCACGTTCGCAAAGGAGTTAAGTTCAGCCAAATTTATTTATCCACCGAACCACATTCCCGCCGACTTTTAAGAGCACTTAAACTCCAATATGGAGATAGAAAATCTCGAGATTCTAATTGATTAGGCAAATTAGATATGAAGTGCTTGTGCTCTACAACCATGACAATCAAAGCTTTTGAAGGTAACAAAATATCAAGAAATCAACCCTTCATGGGTGGATACTTGGTTTTCGAATTTAAAGATAATCTACGATAAAAATATCAAACACAACTTCTCTCTTATACCGGAATATGAATGAATTTTATGAGCTTAAAAATGGGAAAAAATGTATTCCTAAATAACTTTATCAATTACTGGATGTAGATGTATATGGCTAAACAGAATTGATATTTTGCATAATAATCATGCGTTTTATATATATATACGTACGTATACATATTTAAAAATATTCAGAATTTTAATGTTATGCACAAAAATAAACTATAAAGTTTGGAAGTTAAGTATCGCTTGGCTGAACTATTATGTTGCAGGAAGTTAACTAGAATGGAAATGTTTACTTAATAATGTTTTCAATTGTTGTGAAGTCTTACGTAAAGATTAAATTATTTTTTGCTTAAATGACTAATGATTGTAAAATTCGACTTACAATTGCAAAAATGTTTACTTTTCGGAAGAGAATTCGACCGGAATTTTTTGTGAAAAGCTTCATCTATGGAAATAATCCGATAACTAAACTGCACGTGAAGAGTGAGCGCAATAAAATAAAGAGAATTTTTTCACAAATGTACGTACGAGTTTTCGTAAAAGAGAATATCACGAGTACTATGATCAGTTTTAAATTTATTTATATGTTTCCCTAAGTTGCGCATGTCTCATAGTGAAGCAAAGCGAAAATGGATTTTTTGAAGCACACGGCGTATCGTTTTCTCTATAATTCAAGATCTTTCGATATTTCGATTCCTAGTTTTATCTCTGAGCACCAACAACGTGAGTTGGCCATATTTTTATATTCTTCTTCTTATTATTCTTTGAACATATTTAGCTTGGTTTGGTAATTGGACGTACTTAGATCTTCTCAGCTCCTGTACACGCATTCATTTGCGGAGTTTCTTGATTTTTACACTGCATCTGGAGGAATGTGAGAAGAACGAACAATCTAAGAAACTTATTTTCGATTTGTGGCGATTCTTTTGCATCAATTGCTTCCAATCCGTAAATAAAGATTCTGGGGCGATATGACCTGGGCGCATATTTTTACTTCTAGCACATATTCGGCGTCGAATACAAACCCAATGTCGGTTAGAACGAGTAAAGTATCCATACAGCTTTAATTCAAATCGACGGACAGACTGACAAGACCAAATTGTCTCAGAATCTTTCTCTTCAAATGCTACGATAAATCCATCGATCTATCTTAAAAAAATAAAGTTTATGTCGAAATCGTAATTTGAAGTCAACAGGTCTTTGCCATGCAATGAAATCGTTTCCGCCGTATACGCTGAGCATACGAATTTTTACTAGCGTGAAGTTAATCCACTCTATGTAGCCTATATTTTTGTATTTACTAAAAGCTAGCCTATTTTCACACTGAACAAGTGTGAAGCCCCTCTGCTAAAGTAATTGAAAAGAATGACATTGAAAAGTAAACAAAAATAGAAAATACAAATATAAATAAAAAAAATATAAAAATTAAAAAAAACGTTTGTTGTTAATATTTACTGTATAGTGTGTGTACACTATTGACAAAAAGTTGCAAGTGTCTGTGTGGATGACAAATCCTGGACGTAGTAATGAAGTTAAGTTTTGCTAATAGAGGTTTTAGTGTCTTTTATAATTAATTTAATGTCTCATGTATATGGGTAGGGTATAGTTGGGACGATTTTTGCGGAATTTTATAATGAAATCAGGTTTTTCTGATAGATTTTAGGATTTTTCCTTCAAATTTCATATTAGTATGTATTGTTGATTATTTACAATTTCTTTTTATTAATTTTTTATACCCGCCCCTAAGGGATGGGTGTATACTCATTTTGTATATTTATTCTTGAATTGATTAAGCCATGTCTGTCCGTCTGTATGTCTGCATCAAATAAAATAGCTTGGAGAGTAGAACGCCAAAAGCACGGTGGTGGGCATGCAAGATTCGGCCCCCGCCCAATCTAACTTTCTTATTTGTTTAATTTAGTAATTATTCACACGATGGCTTGGGTTTGAATCAACTTTCTCTCTCTCTCTCTTGCCTAATCTATGAAGCAAATTTTATTGAGCTTTCTTTTCATTTATTTCAAATATACTTTCAGTTCAATTAATTACACAAACTTCAGCTACTTAGTCTTAATTAACATGTGAAAATATTACTTGGGATTAGAAAGAAAAACGGCAAGCAATAACCTGAAAGAAATTAGTTTATATCTACTATCTATACATATTTGATTAGTTAGGAAAACCGAAAAGAAAAAAAATAAACGGATATTCACGTTTAACCGGGAACGTAAAATAAAGCGATATACCTCAAATAATAGTGTCCCTCTACAGCGGCGCGAATATGCCATGCCATGGTTTCATCGGACATTAAAAAAGTGTTTTATTTTATGATATATATAAAATCCGATAAAAGGTCATCTTGTAGATATGTAGATTTTTGTGAGGAGCCTGAGTGATTTAAATAACTCATAATAGGACTTAAATTGATTTAGTTTTATAAGAACTTTCATGAAAAGACAGCTTTTTCAAGGATAGATTGGGGTACTGATCCCTATATCGAAGCGAAACTCCATTAATTAGCTATACTATGAAGGAGACTGTTAAGATAGCCTCACTGGAAAACACATAATTTTTAACTGCGTTTTCAAGTTTTGTTGCATTGCATCCGATCATACGCGATGCTACAAATGATTTGACAAAACTTAATATGTCCCGACATTTTGATAGAGCATGAACAATAAAAAAAAAAACGTATATTGATAAATTGTCTAATAGCTGTCCGTCTGTTATTTATATGTAATTTACAATAATTATGTATTTTATTGGTAACCAATTAAATTAAGACATAATTTATATAATTAGGTCGGAAAGTTAATCGTACTATTTATGTGTACAACACTCACTCTCTTGATAGATTTTGATTGCAGTTACTTTGACGATGCCCACATGTTCATATGCACAATGTATGTATGTATGAATGAGTGCAATTAACAGAATTTAATAATGAAAAAAAAAAAAAAAAAAATGCTTTTACTATTCATTAGTTACACAATTGGTTTTTTGAGAGAATTAAAGCGTGAAATTAATTCACGTGTCGTACTTTTGCTTTACAAAATGTGATTGTGCTGTAAGCATGGATTAAGAAATATGCACAGAAAATTTACATAAAAATACAACAACAAAATATTAGTCAATTGTGCGCAAAATATTTATATGATAGCTCTCCCGCACCGAAAGACAAACCAATTCTCTGTATTTTATCGGTATGTATATCTGCATCTCCATCAGGGCTCGACTATTGACAAAATTGAAATAGGAAACTTCAATGACGGCGTGCAACGTAAATTTAACTGTCAACAACCAGTGACTCTCAGAATCGACCAGTGTGGCTGCTGTTCATTTCCATTAGTTGTTACCGCAGCATTAAATAAATAAAATCATAGCGATGTTTACCTACTTTGAGCCAGTGTTATGTCACGTGGAAGTCCTGTAGAGAGCGAAACAGATAGCAGTTATGTATGCCACAGTGTACACACTGAATACTGCCGTGATGGAAGATGATACCTTTCCAGCTTATTGATTTTGTGCGCTTTGATCGCATTGACAATAGAGAATAGAATCAACTCTCTGGCCAAGCCGGCGGAGGTCGTGATGTATGATTCCATTCCGATCGCACAGAATGCATAACATTATCCTTTTTGCTGACAATTAGCGCTTTCTGCCATCCATTTTGTGCACAATCTCTTTAAAAATGACTCGATTCCGTTTAATATCGTGAATCGAGCAGATAGAAGTATGGTTCACTAAATTTGTCACTCACTAATTCATTTGCTAGCTAAATGTCGATTTGCCATTTCATCCAGTATTCTGTTCCGCGGCGATGACGTAAGATGAAGTGTGCCTATTTTCCGCCCGGTTTAACGGTTGGGTCGATCGGAGACCGGTGTCTTTTCAACATCGAAATTACCAGAATGGGAATAAGCAAACCAATTGCCTCTTGCCGGCTTTAATAGAGCATCTGGATCATAAACATTTTTTGAATTTTTACACAAACCTACAAGCTCTCATCGGCTCTTTTGGCGAGAACTTGCAAAAGGAAAGAAATCATTTTTAAACGAATAAACAAATCTTACTGTCTTTGGGTCTTAACTGTCTGCACTCTGCCATCTTATACACGCTTTATGCTATGTCCACGTTTATTAAAATTATATGGCTTTGAATGCCACGAACTTTTTCTTTGGTGCAATCATAAAATAATACAGTAACACAACACATCTGTAAAGGTCAGTTGGACTTTGCTTAAGAACTTTTCGGTTTAAAAGTGAAGGGATTCCTACATGCAGTACACCAATGAGCCGCGAAACTTTTGTTCTCTGCTCTGTTTTTCTAAATCTTAACTTTTAAAGTCAACATGAGTCGTCTAATTACGCCAGCAAAATTTTGACAAATTCATTTAACAGTTAATGGCTATTTGCTGCTGAGAACAAAAACAAGTTTTTTCAATTCTTTGCTTTCTGTTTGATTCCCAAATGCGGTAAAAAGATAACAAGATAATAACATCAGTTCTTATACAATTTTTATCTGTTTATAATTGTTGGTTCCTTTAGTGGTCATAATACGTCCTGCGAACGGACAATAGCATGATCATTT
Source organism: Glossina morsitans morsitans (assembly GCA_001077435.1). Taxonomy (NCBI): domain Eukaryota; kingdom Metazoa; phylum Arthropoda; class Insecta; order Diptera; family Glossinidae; genus Glossina; species Glossina morsitans. The sequence continues at coordinate 18,542 of CCAG010022788.1, forward strand.
ATGCGTTCATGAATAAAGATAAATACTGTGGAATAAAGCAGAATTTTGCTTATGATATAAAAAAAAAAATGTTCTGCAAAATATTCTTCTTCTTCTTCTGCTTTCCTTCTTACTGTGATTTCATTCGACTTATTGTCCTGGAAATAATGATTTCATTGCTGTTTAATACTAGCAGCATAGAAGCAGATTCTACCCAAATGTAAATATAACTTGGAACTTGTTCTTCTTCATATACTCTAACCTAATGTATATGCGGTCATGTCTGCTAATTGACGCTACAAAAAAAATTGCACAAAATTTTCATATGAATGTCTGTGTTCCGAACGTATTGTCTTAATGAACTAATTTTCCCTCTCTTTAATTAAAACTTGCTTAACTCGTTAAAGCAATTTTGATAATATGCTTCTGTGGTTGCCGATAGCCTGAGCAATTATATAATCGTACGTACAAGTACAATGCAAGTACAGTGGAAGGACTCCATTAACATATACATATATATATATATATATTTTCTCATTATGAAGATATTTTAGTCATATTCAGGTTTTTGTTGGCGGGGGAAAAAAGTGGACAAGGAAAGAGAAGATGATTTTATATGCTCATCTCAGGAAAATTCAATTAGGTTTTGTTCAACTATATATAGAGTTAACCTAAATTTCATTTAAATGATTACATAGTCTATGCAAATAGATATTAAGAGGCACAAGAACGATATTATTATACGCTAAAGACAAAAACGGAAACTATTCCCTAAGCTGCTTAAAGGTTTAGACGAGATGCCCGAAATTATCCCATTGTCAGGTCCAGTGGATTTTTTTGTTTTTTATTAGAATACAGATTAAAGGGGATTTTAAAACATTTTTCTCCTTTTTCTTCCACTAATGCTTCTTTCTTGTTATCAATTAGAAGCAAAAAAAAAAAAAAATGTTTTCACGTAAGAAAGTTTAATGAACGAAAGAGAAGATAATTAAGGATAACAAAGAAAGTGATAGAAAAACTTGAATTTTGCAATTTGTAAAAGTCATTAAAACAAAAACAGAAACCTGTCATTTTATCAAAATTTCTTAATTAATCAAGATTGTGCTTTCGTTATAGTACAATGTCCCTCTTGATGGAAACGTATAAATTATCTGTTTTCATTTGTGAACACAGTAAGTACTGATCGCAAAAAAATCGTAGATAATACCCTTGACATTCTGAATGCATTTGACTTTTGTCCATCTGTTCATTTATTTTTAAACTTTGAACTCAGTTTCACTTATATTGAAGGTCTCAAAATATATCAAAAATATGCAATTTAATGGAAAAAATTCCTCAAATAGATTCGTCGATCCATACATAGATCGCTGTTAGAGAAAGAAAGAAATAGAACTGAATACTCCATAGGGGACGCCTTATGCTATTCACGCAGAGTGAATTATACACTGAATTATACACTGAATTTTGACATTTGTTTGAGTGAGTAAATGGGACAGGTTCTTGTGAAAACCGAGAAAATATTGAGTATGGTTCGGTCATTAAGTAAGTATTTTTGAAAGGCAGTACGCGTGGTGAGATGGGCGCTGTTTTCAGTTACTCTGCACCATCATTTTCCGCAATGAAATATTGGATAAATAAAATGATATCCACCAGCTTGGTTGGCGATAAGCGTTCGGGAAATGCAGGGAATGACAAAAACATCGCTCAAATTAACCAAATGGTGTCGAACGACTGCCGATTTAACCTAAGAGATATATAGCAGAGGCTATGAACATTTTTTTCGTTTTTTTAATATGAGCAATCAATCACTTCCAGTATGGCTGATGGTGATGGTCAGAAAGAAGTGGATAATGAGATAGGAAGGCCAGTGAATGGTGCACCGGATCAATCGACTAAGCAATCACAGTAAGTATTACACGAATGGCCTTCCGAGGTTTTTGGCGTCGTCCAAAGGTAAGAGTGGCTCCTGCTGCGTACGCTAAGAGATCATCAACAGCTGTACAGCATTGCGTAAGTTCTGTAACAGGACGATAAGTCATGAGGGGTGAGGTTATCTAAATGTAGCATTGCTCCTGGTATGAAGATGCACTACCCATTTGACTATCGGTATGAATGCCTTCATACCTGACTGCTGGGTATGGCTCTTCTATGGGGAGTATCGTGGTGGCTGTGGTTACCCTGAAGTTTCTTCTCTCAGGACTAGGAGGATTGTCCTAGTCCTTGGTAGCCGTCGGTTATGGTTTGTCAAGATAACTCGTGTGCCATCGGATGCCGTGGGGATGGGTGTTCAAGATAAGAACCTACGTAAAACCATATAAGGAATCTATACCTAATACACTGTAATTACTACGATCATGCGCTTAGTAGCTGCGACTCTTATCTGCTCGATTATGTGGCAACCTATATGCAAGGAACATATTTCTCGCATATTGAATCCAGATTTAGGCATGAAAAAGCTGACGATACGTTGAGTGTCGCGTTCGCCCGCGGTGCAACAAAAATGCCGAGCCAAACGTCGCAAATTTACAAGAATGGAAAGTCCACACATAATGTTCTCCCAATCCAATCTATTGTCAGTTGACACATCGCTGCAACATGCTTCAGGGAAAAAGATTTAGATTAAATGATCAGGTCATTGGATAGACTAAAGCATCAGGAATCAAGAGGCTCGACAAATCTTTCTATAAGAAAGGAACCGAAATTTCAGAAAAGTATTAGAATGATGGAGATTAGCGGTTGAGACGACGAGCAAAATAGAATTTTGAAAAAAAAAGTTTTCTTTTTAATTTAAAACGGTTTCAGACAACCTGTAAACAATTAACGTATTCGATGGAATTTTTGAGATACTTGGTGTGATGTAAACCGTCGTTCTATGACATTGTTTTCCTATTTAAGTTAAGATATGACTAAGTCCGAAAGTGATGGCATATCAACGTCGGTAAAGTTCCTCTAAAGATGAATATATATAAATTAATTAATTAACAAAATCAGGTTCAGATCGCACACCAATAAAAAGAGGCCGCTCGCAATAACCAGACATGTGAAATGGAGACACTACCGACGACTACCGATCGAAACTAGCGACAAATCAAGATTATTCTATACTATATATATATATATATATATATATATATATATCTATACTATATATATATATATACTATATATATTTTTATTAATCTCTTAAAATATTGGAATAAAATGATCTGGATTTGGGAAATATAAGTAACACTTTGAAAGCTTATTTAATTTTAATGTTCATTCATTCATTTTGTTTATACAAACATCTACTTATACATACGTCAATGCGTGAATAAATGTAAACACAAATTTATGCGGTAAATAACATGTGAATAATAAACAAGTAAGAAAATTAAATTCGGTCGCGATCGAATCTTTTATACCCATCACCACAAAACCACAAAAAGAAAAAACAAAAGAAGTAAAAGAACAAAATTCTCAAGCTCTATGAGAGCGGAGTGGGCGCAGCTGATTTTTTCTACTTTCAAGGTAAAAGTTTTTGCCGTATAGGAATTGGAGCGTTGTGGACGTGTCCTTTGAAAAATTTAGGTTAATCCCAAATTCTTTTGCAAATTTGTAGACGATGTTTTTACCACAAATACTACAAAGTTGCGCAAACAGACGGATGGATAGATGAATAGGCGGATATGTGTAGGCCCAATCCAAATCTGAAAGTGGCCAAGAATTTATATACTGTATAGGGGCTTTGAAGCTTGTTTTTGCGCGTTATGAAGGTATTGAAAAAACAATTAAATTTTGATATACAAGAATATTAGGTAGGCGTGGTCAATTTTTTTCCATTTTTGTACACAACTGCTACAGCAGCGTCCATAGAATAAGCGTTAAAATTTTTATTTGCTATAGTTTATGAGTAATGTGCACAAGAAACCAATTTTCGATTTCTTTCGAAAAACAGAGATAATCTCAGTTTACGTGGTGCTATGGGCGTGTCCTTCGACGTATTTGGCCCACTTTCAAAACCAACCTGCACACAACCTGTTTCCAATGTTTCTGCCAAATTTGATGCCGATAGCTTCATTTTTGCAGCCAGGACCATGTTCAGAACAGACATTGGACGGACGGACATGCTTAATTTTATTTAGAATTTGATGCTGATCAAGAATATAGTTTACGGAGTCTCCGACGCTTCCTTCTGGGCGTGGCAAACGTTTTGATAAACTGAATATATTCCACACCGTTCGGTGATGGGTATAAAAAACGAGTCAAGCATGTAGCGTAATATAATGTGCCCTGCATACATTTTAATACGCTTTAAGTAATTAGTCGGCACAAAAAAGTGGAATTTTTTTTATTATATTTTTTTGTTTTTGGGATTTGTGTTTAAGCATTGAATGACCATAAATAACATAATAATAATAATATAAATACCAAACAATCCTAGAATGCACATAAAAAATAAATTAAAGAGAACACAAACAAACAAATAGAAGCATTCTTTGTAAGCAAGTTATGGAGACATGTGCGTTTGGGTCGTTTGCATTCAGCGTAAAATGTAATGCAAGTTTTGTATCAGCAAAACGGTACTTAACAGGTTTATAAAAAATGTCTCTCCACTAACTCCAATTATGACTAAAGTGTTGATGGATGACAAGCCACGCATACCGATTAAAGAAATTCGCGTAAATCACTGTATCTTCGCTTTAATGCTTTTGTGCTTTACATTAGACAACTCTTGTTATGTCGTACTGGTTACCTATCAAAAACGCGTTTCTGTTGACATTGCGTGTATGTGTGTATGGCAACTAAAATCAACTCATAAAGTATGTATTAGAGATGGGTATGTTTTTTCTTTTTTTTTTTTTTGATTTTATTTTATTTCGTGCTCTTACTCATAATGAAGTGGCACGCGTTCACTTTGCAATTATTTACAGATATTTTACACAAAACAAATTTTAACAGAGTAACACTTTCATTTTATATTATATATAGATGTGTAAAAAAAAAGAAGAAGAGGAGATAAATGATAAATTATCGAGATATTTATCATAATTGTTTTTATCAAATTGCAGTAAATTTATTGGAAAATTTGCTCTCATTTAACAAATACGGCTTGAACGAGATTTTTCTAAGAAAGCTTCAAAGAGCCAAAAAAATACTTTTGAATCAAATATAGATTTGAAAGAGAGTTTTAAAATATAACTTAAATTTGAAATGTCAAATATTTTATTCTAGTTATGGAGCCCGCTACAAATTGCATAAGGCTTGCAAATTTGCAAACCATGGCTGCTTGATGACCGTGTTCACGCCACTTATTTCTCTTATTATTATGGCGACGAGCGACAGTAAGCTTTCTTAATAATTTCAAAAAAAAAGTTTAGTTAAATTCTTTGGTGTAACAATTATTTCCCTGTAAAATATATAATAGCGAAATGGCACACAGCAGTCCTTGATTGTGGTAAGGAAAGCGAGCGGTGTGGACAGAAGCGAAAAAAGATAATTACATCATGGAATTGCAAAACAACGGATGAAGAAAGACTATTAGAAAATATTTCAATCTTGAATGCCTATCTCCTTCTATCATGTGCTTGAAACGCCTACACGTTATATTCGGTGCTTGCAAATATTTTGATCAGCGACTTTTACGCCGACAGTAATCATGGAGCACTCAAAACTCTTATTCTTCCAAATTCACTACTTTTCTTGTTTATTTGAAGAAATTCACCGCCGCAGTCCACCAAAGACATTCAGAGGCTTATGGTGATGGGCGAAGCTGCTCCATCATACCATAATTGTTGGTTTTAAGTTCAACGGTTTAAAAGTGGCGGCGCGGATCGACTGTAAAATGCCATTTGTTAGCCACTTGCAACAAAAAGTGTCCAGGATAGAGCTCGAATTTGAGGTTCCGCCACACCTAGCGTAATCATCAGACATGGCGTCTTCTGATTACCGCTAGTTCAGATCGGTGCAGCATGGCTTGGGTGGCACGCGAGTCCGCAAAGTTGAAGAACAAACGAATATAAGTTCTTTCGCCATGATATCGCCATGTCGCCAAAAGTATTGTAAAACGTTGCAGAAAATGATGGAAACTCTTTTGACTAACATACACTGTACCAATTTTTCATAATAAATGCCTTTTTCAAGCGAGAAAGTGATCAAAATTTTTGCAAATATCTCATACCATATATAAAGTACAGTCAACGACACATAAATAGCACACACGTTATTATGAAAATTATACAACGGTTTATTAACTCCTTAGTTGCGTAATTTGTTTTTCAAACGTGCCTTATAAGACAACGCATAATAAAAATCAAACAATGACACGTGAAACGCAGCACAAATGTTGCTTAATAAGTTTTATGGACTAAGTCAAAATAGTTTATTGTTGTTGAAAGGGATGTTGTTATTGAAAATTTTAATGTTGCAAACAAAAAATAATAAAATTCACAAATAGCCAAAATGGACGAGAAATAATTTTTTTTATATCAGGTGTTGTGGAAAATTGGTGCAACATATAATAATCGAAATAGCTTTCATCATTTTCTAGAATATTTTTGGCAGCGACCCACCCGCTGACTAACTTGCACACATCTTGTACTTTACGGACTAGCCAAGTCATGCTGCACAGATCTGAACAAATGTTAATAAGAAGGCACCATGTCTGATGAGTACGATGGCAGAACTTCCCTTTCGTTCTGCAACAGTGTGTCCTGGATAAACCTTGCAACAATTGCCCAAAAAATGACCTTATCAGTCAATTCGTTTCGTCAAAACCGACAATTGGCGTATGATGGAGAAGCATCACCATAAGTCTCTAAATGTGTTTGGTGGACATTGGCAGCATAAACAACAAAAGCAATGAATTAGGAAGAAGTCGCTGATCAAAATTTTTACAAACACCTAATATGTCAAATTTCTTTGCGAGAAACCTGAAAAAATCATCATGCGCTTGTCCATCGTAATAAATTTTGTATAGCAAGGAACAGAGAGTGCAAATGTAAGAAAAAGCTTTTGCCGAAAATTGCAATAGAAAAGTCAGATCACACCTGTCCATTAGTCTCGAATTATTGCTTTGTACCTGATATTAAAGTTACAGTTTCGAACGCCTGCGCTCGAATTGCATGTAATCTTTGCCGTATTGTACTTCTTAAGAAGACACAGAAAAAATCGACAAAATCAAGCAAAAGATCCGATCTAAGTGATAAATAAATTTCCTTTTATAGATGACACACAATACTTTCCTAATTCTGCTTTAAATGTCGAATAAAAAAAAAAATTACCTGATAAATGCGCAGAATTTTTTTAATTTTTTTTTTTTATAAAACACCTTTATTTTTATCATAAATGTCTAAAATTCCCAATGAAGATAATAGAAATCTATAAATGTGTTGAAGATTACGTGTGTGTGTGCGTGTGCAGCTAGCTATTATTTAATTTCACTTCAAACTGTTTTTATCTCATATAGAAATATGTTTTAAAAGCTGAAGATTACAAGTTATTACGCTTTATACACTTTTTTATGCATTAATATAAACTTTTAGTTTCATTATACAACCATACTGAACAATATTATATACAATAATGCATTTGCGTTTATCTCTTTGTAAATTATTTATTCGTTTTAGTTCAACCTAACGCTGAAAGCGAAAATATATATGAGGTGGGTATATACTTACAGATAGATAAACTGCATAACATGATGCAATTGTACGGAAATAAAATCACAACTATTGTTATGAATGAATGTGTATACGCTAAAGGAAGTTCTTTTATGTCACATTTATTTAGAACGACTATGCGCTCTATATATATATATATATATATGGTTAGGGTAGAATAAGTATATGATTCGGACTATGACAAAACAATTTTGATGCTAAGAAGATGACAGGGAAGCGCTCGCTTACTTTAGAGATAAATCCCTCACGAAATATACGGGGAACGATGACTTTAAACAAATTTCCATTAAAATTTCTCTTAAAAGGTAGACATCAAATGAAAGTGATACGGTTGTGTTGGCATATGTCGAATGTGGATTGACTTTTAGTCAATTCAATATTTCGGAGAAATAAAATATATATTCTCGAATTATCGTTCAAAGATCTTATAAAGTATGCTGAGTCCTTTTGGCTATGTCGTCTGGGAATGGGCTTAGGATAGCAAAAATGGAATAGAAAAGTGAAATTTGGAAATGACGAGTGGCAGGCTTGAAAATGAGACGCAAATCGTTCACAGCTGCGACAATGATCTAACCGAGAAAATAAGCACAGCAGCTATCAAGTCACTGTTCGCGGGTTCGAATCTCAGTCTGGTAGAGCATAGTTGTTCGTACCTATGCTAGGCATTCAGTTGGGTAGAGGTAAGGGCAATAATTGTGATCACACAACCGCTAGGCTATGACCACTCTTTCCAAACTGATTCTTGATCCATCACCGTCATACACCTAACAGCCCCTGGCTGATCATCAGGCCTATTTAAAAGAAAAATGAAGAAAATCAAGTTTCAACCTAAAGGTATTAAATATATATTCTATAGGACCATGCAAAAAATTCCGATCAACCAGGTGATACCTCGAATATACCTTGGAAATGATAACTAAAGAAGATTACTGCCAAAGCAGCGAACATAACTTTCTTATTTTTTCTGTCAGCTCTTTCTTTCTCTGAGAAAACTCGCTTAAAAAAAAGGGGCTAAACTAAACAACCTCCGGAACCAGCCTGAAACTTATTGATCATTCTGCAAAGCCAATAAACAAGCAGATAAAATGTACAATTGAGATTTTCCCTTAATACATATATATATATATATATATATTTTGTTGCAAATTCGTTTTGCATATCAGAATATGTTTTCGTTAACTACATTGCGTAAAATTCGTGGATTCGTTATCTAGATGCACATGTAACCAGAATTACATTAATACCGGATTACATTAATACCTTCCTGCAAGAGCATCAAAATGGAATGCGCAGCTGAATATATTGTTTACGCCAATGGCGATGTGTTTTTTTAACAACCATCAACACCGTATTTTTCGCTGTATAGCAGAGAGAGACCGTTTTGGTTGTACTTGAAAAATTCTTATGCAACGCCCTTCCTTAAGGCATGCTGCAATCCTTTTTTGTGGCTCCTTTTTCCAGATTTATTTATTCATTTATTTATTTATTTATTTTTTTTATCTTCTTGTTATTGATTTAAGCAAAAGTTGAAAGAAGAAAAGTGTAGGAAATGAAAAAAGTGAAGTAAGGAAATTGAAAAAATGCGGATAAATCGAAGGGAAGGAAATACTTTAAAAACTGAAATGCGGAAAGAACAAAATTAAAAACGAAAAGGGGAGTAGTACAAGCTGTCTAAGGAACAGGTAGTAAACAGCATGCGTGCTAATCACTCGTCTCGTTATTCAAATAAAGGATTTGCTTGCTGGTAAGAATGTGTTGGATAATAAATCCAAAATCTCGGAAATGAATGAGATTTCTTCTTAGCAATTGAATAAATTTTAACGCCTCGAGAAGAATCTTCGCCCGAATATGGAGAGTACTGGTGCTGCTTACACATAGAATTCGGAGAGAGATTTACGAAGCTTGGCGATTTTTTCCAATCATATTTCGTTCATTTCAACAAGCACTTTTATCAGGATAATTGGAACCCTACGAAAGTACACTAACACGCACAAACTTGTTGAATATGCATTTAAGCAAAACATTTGCGTAATTTTCAAATATCTATAGCGGGGCACGATCCACCCACGGTTAAAAACGCTGTACCACTCCACAGTCATCGATACATCGACTTTTTAAAATAAGACGTTATATGGGAAGTGGTCTTAAAAATTGCAAGCTACAGGTTGAACGCAAGAAAACAAGACTGAAGGACGAACGGAAAGATTTAGAGCGATACAGAAAATGATTCTGAGTTGATTGGTAGAATACAAGTAGGGTACATCTCAAGTCCTCTTCCGCACAAACTTAAGATATCCTTGTGTGTGTGAAACAAAAAAATGTTTACAAAAATCTCAACAATAGCAAAAGACGGTAGATGAGCTCCTGGAGCATCCATCCGCGAACTTTCTCAATTTCGTTTCAGCAACATTTCTTGTATTAATAAAAGATTTTAATCTTTGGTTCCGTTCGCATATTTCTCTTCTACTGTATATTTGCAACTTATTGGGAGTTTTATCTCAATTTGTAAGGCACGAATTATTATTGTTAACTATTTCCAACTGAAAAAGTAAAACAATTTGTTGGATATACGGTCATGGGTAAATTACTTACGGCTATAACATACTTCGTGTCACTTCACGCGTAGCAAAACACACCCTATCGACTTTGATTTTAATAAAAAAGTATTTAATATTTTCTTCTTTCAACAAATGCTTATATTTGCTATGTAGGGGAGGAATTTTGATTTTGACATATCAGTACGTCTGTCCGTCCGTCCTTGTTAGTAATCTCTAAATCGGCAAAATTTTAAATATATACATCTTGATCAGTTAATTCGTATTCAATTCGGCAGATTACGTTTCAAGAATAGTTTAAGACGCAGCTTAACACTCCATAAGGAAAAATTGATTGACCTAAAGGGTAAAGTTTAATTTCAGATTATTTGCTTCAATACTTTTATGGATATTGATTTAAAATTTAGTAAATGTAAACCGTGGACTCTCCGATAATCAATCAATAAAATCTCAACAATATTTACACATCCACCACCACCCAGGATGGTAGCGTGCGGAGGCAAGTATACTCCTTAAGTAAAAGTAAAGGAAACTTGATTATATTTCGTTTCACTTTTGAGAAATGTATTTGTAAACTTCTCCCCCCATCGCCTCTGTCCTTCACAAACGTAATTCACCCTAAAGATAAATGAAGTCTCCGTTACGTTTACAAGCACTACTTTAAGGTTAACTTAACTTAAAAAAAAAAGAAAAGAAAAAACGAAAAAACGAAAAACGAAAAAGAACAAAGAACAACCGTTTTGTTTGTGAGAAACAGAAAATAAATTACTTTGCTGACTATGCACGTTTACCAATCCTAAGGTATTAATTAAGTAGAAAATTAACACATTATTCGTGGTGTTGTAAACATTGCGGCAATCGCATCACATTTTCATCACTTTTAGTTTTTACGTCTTCTGCATCGGAGAATAGAAGATATTTTGTTATTCCATTTGTAACAACAAGAAATATCAATCACTGCACTTGATATATTTAAGATTTTGAAATGTTTGTCCGTCCTTCTGTCCCTTGTTCACGATCGTAGAAGCGACTTTAAATTTTTAGAACCTATATATGAAGTGAAGATAGGCGTTTTCCCCATTATTTCAAAAATTTTAAAACATTTTTTAAATAACTTCGCAAAAATGTTAACCTTAAACATATGTAAATATTAGACATATTATGATATCAGAGCCATGTAAGAATTTAAATCATTTAAAATTAATAAAAAAAAAAAAAAAATGTATTATTGATATGAAGGGTACTTAAAACTCGCTTTGAAACTGAATAAAACTGTTGTAATAATTGTTTTTTTTTTTTTTTTTTTTTTTTTCTATAAACCACAATCATTGCCTTGTTTAAAGAGTTCATTAAACCATATACACGTCGTCTCTCATCATATAGTTTTAAAATTAACATGTCAAGTGTCTGTTTACAAACAATTCGTCGATATACAATAGGATGTGTGTGTATGTGTGTGTGTATATATAGAAAACATCATCTGGCAAATAATTTAGTAGTAAGGCCGCATGTTTTTATTTTCTGGGTGGATTTAAGATAAAATATACTTTCAAAAAAAACATATCAATTTTTTCCTTTGCTTACTCTTCGTCAATACGATTGTGAAGGAAAATATAAATGCATAGATAACTTACGAGAGGCACAGAGTAGAGATGATCGCATGATATTTGTTTTATGACATGTTACGTGGAATCAAATTCGATGATTAGTTTTGTAACGATAATGATTGAATCGATTTTAAATAAGTGTTGGACAAGTTGCACTGTAACTTGAACTCGCGAATTCAGACTTGGTACTCGCGACGCATTATCCACTCGCCTATCCGGCAGCGTTTACAAATGTATATAACAGTACAAACTTATCTAAAAGCGATGACTGAGTTCATTATGTCGACAATACTGTAGCCATACTACCAACAACATTCTAATCGTTTAAGGCAGTGATGTCGGCAATCCGTTTTATGACTTTTTTGATGCCATAAGCTCATAGGTAGGTACTTCTAGCATTAGATAAAAGAACTGTTGATCCGTCTTTCATACTAATTTTGTTCTGAATTTACTAAACTCTTGATATCAATTGAGAAAAGTATTACCGAGCCTTATAGGATCGGTGCAGCCTATTCGAAACTGCGTCTAGCCTATACCATTTAGAAATTTCTACAGAACTGCGATACCAGCGAGCAACCCACTGAACCCCGTCGGAAAGAGTTCGTGGATATCGACGCCCAACCGTTAAGTGTTTTATCTTTATCAACTAAACACTCACTGCAGTTACAACCAAGTACGCTAAACTGTACAGGGATTTGAACCTGGTAGTCGCGATTCTTGCCTACTCGGCTACAATGCGGACAGCATTGAGTTTGGCGTGGACTGCAGAGCTTTTACCCGCTTCAACTGCGATCTCTTCCGTATTCGTAGGCAGATATAACTTTTCGTCAATTGTTGTTGTAACATTTTCATAAATGCTTCGAGCTCGTTTCCTTCAATACAGGCTCGCAAACCGGTCTTTAATTGAATAAACAAATTCACTTAAACGCTGATCTTTTTGCTTTAAAGCATGTTTACAAAAGTGTTCGTAAAAGGGGGGGATAGAAATAAAGCAGAGAACTACATAGTTATTGCGAAATTGATCGCGCTGCCAAAATTATTTGAGAAAGTTGTTATTTCGCTTATGATAGACTGCATAGAATCGTGTGTCACCGTTATGTAAATGCGATTGAATCGGTGCAAAAACAATTCCTGCTTTTTCGCGTTAAGGAATTTGCCATGCGACTCCCTCGTAACCCTCCCACCATATGAAGATAGACCACTGCTCATATCATTGCCCACGCTGGAGAAACGTCGATTTATACTTGATATCTCATTCATGGTAAAATCAATCAATTTAGTAATCGACTCGAACGCTGTTTTAAGTGAAATCGACATTAGTGCTTCCATGCGATCTCCTGGAAATTATCAGCTGTCAAAGGAAGTTCTACGGTCACTAATCTGTTAGAGTTTACTTGTCAGGTTTTCAAGGCATTTTCCAATGGCTCTTGCACTGACGTCATATACACCGATTTTAGCAAAGCGTTTGATTTGGTTAACCACAAATTACTTATCTTTAAACTTCAAGCCGCTGGCTTCCCTTCCAATTTAGTGAAATGGATAAGCTCTTATCTGCATAATAGGTCATTCAGGGTTTTGTTTAACTTCACCACTTCATATGAATTCCACGTTTCGTCAGGAGTACCTCAAGGTAGCCACTTAGGACCCATTTTATTTAATCTATACATTAATGACTTGCCTTCGGCGATTAAATCTAGCCAGATCTTAATGTATGCTGATGATGTGAAACTGTTTTCTTCTTTTTCCTTAGAATCGCAATCACATCAGCTTCAAACTGACCTAAATAAATTGGTGGCATGGTGTCGTCAAATTATATGACACTAAACCTAAATAAATGTAAGAAGCTTTCTTTCTCTAGAAGGAAGTCATTCATAACCCATTATTTTATAGATTCGCACAAGTTGGAGGACGTTGAGTCGTTCACAGACCTAGGCGTCCTCTTTGACCGTAGGTTACGTTTCAATTTGCACGTTGAGTTCTCGATAAGCAAAGCTAGGTCTGCTCTTGGTTTTATCAAGAGGTGGTCCAAAGAGCTAGATGATCCGTATATTACCAAAGGCTGTATACGTGTTTGGTTAGACCTATACTTGAGTACGCTTCTATTGTGTGGTCGCCCTCATACAGATGCTATGTAGACTCAATTGAATCTATTCAAAAGCAATTTCTGTTGTTTGCTCTTAGGGATTTTGGTTTGGGATCCCTCGGCTTTTCTTCCCCCCTATGAAAATAGGTTGGTTCTTTTGTCCTTACCGTCTCTTGAAAAACGTAGATTTGTTCTTGGCGTTAGCTTTGCAATCAAATTAATAAACGGCGCTATTGACTCGCCCTCATTATTTGGAGAAATAAGTTTTAATGTTCTTAACCGCTTCTCTAGGCACTTTACCTTGGTTAAGGTTAGTCATTGTAAATATAATTATGAGCTGTTTAATCCGTTCAGAGTTATTTGCAAGAACCTAAATAACGTCTATCACCTTTTTTCATTATCGGAAACTTTAAAGTCCATTAAAGCAACATTGCTTAACACTCGAGATTTGCCAATGTCGTACTTAAACTAGCTCTTAACCCTAAAAAGTCATTATGATTCGAAAATTAATTGTTGTTAACTATTATCGGTTGCCAAGCTTATGCATGTTTGCGATGGCTTAGGGGTTCATTTGCAACTAGGTTCTGTACCGGTTGTGGGTGTGGCTCTGTGCTAATTGTGTACATGCTTTTTTTCTTTTTTCCTTTTATTTGTTTTATTGTACTTATACTAAGTTTTTTTAATAATAATTAATTTTAGATTTACTTTAAGAGTCATTTGAACTCGACTGTCGTTTGTTTTAGTTGAGTTTCTGTATAAGTGGAATAAATAAATAAATAAATAAAAGCTCACCCAATGCAGAAGCAATTATGAATTGTTTACCCCTCTTAGGGTGCATAGCATATATTTAAATAAAGTTCACAACCTGATCAATATATCTGTCTCTGTAATTAGTGTTAAAATCAACTCTTCTAAGAGCTCGAACATTGCCAAAGTCATAGCTTGATGATAATAAACAATTAATGGTGGAGTGACCTATTGGTAAACGATGTGTTAATAAAATCTCAAAACTAGGTATAGAGTGTCATGTTCCCAATTATTGGACGACTTTTAACACGAGCTTTGTGACATCCTCGGAATGCTAACATCCTCTCGTGACTATTGAAAGCCTAAAAGTCATCAAACAACTTTGTTGTCAGCAAAAACCGGCCAGAAAGGATTTATGAGTCTTTACATTTAAACGCAATCAGATGTCGATCACCAAAAGTCGTTTAAATAAGATTTCATTGAGTTCGGCCTATTTATTAAGAAAATTAACTTACTATCTGTAAAAATCTCTTTGTGTTTTTAATTTTATTTTTCTTTTCTTTTTTGTTTTTATAGTTTTATTGCTTTTGGGGCTTAATCGTCTACCATTACTTTTATAAGTATTGGGTCGTGTTCATTACTCTTTGCTGGCGAATCTATTAATCGGTTTACCAGTTACTACGATAAAGTAAATCATATTTCCGCATCGTAAAGATGGGTGAACGTCTTTCCCATCAGCCTTTTGCGGTCAAGATGGATTTCTTTTTAAACTCCTACATACATATATATAGATATATATAAATAATTGCAAACGTTTTAAGCGATTAAAGAGATGAAAGTAACTCACTCAATCGTTTCGCGCGCGTGTGTGTATGCCGCTATTTCTTTATATTATCAGTAAGTGAGAAACCATTGTTTCAGCACATAAATGAAACATTTCATTATCGCGATTAGCATATTTATTTATTTTTTTCTTTTGCGCTTCGGTTTCCTTTTTTCCTTCTTTTTCTTCTTAAGCAGAAACAATTTTGCAATAGTTTATGAAAGGCAGAATGCGGAGAATGTGTGCACTGCATAATACTACTGAGACTTTTTCTTTTTTCTATTTTTTTCAAAGTGTATTTAATTCTGTTCTTGTGTGAATGTGAAATGTATGTCAATTTGAATGTTTTATACACATGTATGCATGAAAATAATGAAAACAAACAGTGCTGACTTTGGATGATTTGAATAAATATCATACATATATGTAATATACCTACATACATACATACATACGCGTAGTACAGAAATGCACACAGTGCATGGAACAATAATGAACGATAAGTTGTATGTGTATGACTGTCTGCGAATTTAAGCAATTCTTTCTTTATGGTTTTCTTAGGTCATCCCATAAATAATAATGTAT